>JAGGAX010000179.1:0-14832 GCA_017657335.1 Termitomyces titanicus | reverse complement strand
CTATCCCAACTCCTTGGCCTGTGCACAATGTGTTATTTCATTTGAGTCATCAGTTCTTAAGCCTTAAGTTAAGCCTTAACATTGTCTCTCCATGATATTAACCCTTAACCTTAATATGTATTTAACCCTTAAACGTTATTAACCTTTAACCCTTAAGGCCAACACTGTTTGATACCATACTCCTTGAAACGAACGTGAGGGAGGAATTGCTAATGATCCAGAAGACACGAATAGATAGCGATACGGGGAGATCACGATCTGCTGAACGACAGCCATGTACCTTTTGATTGCTGGCCACTGTACGCAATGTCTACAGAAGCAAGGAGTCAGTACTTCAGTTCTGATCGGCGGGGAACTAAGCGACGAGACATACCAATTGGTGATGTGAAGGTATGTACCATATGGTTCACGCGCGGGTTAGAAATGTTTGTATTGAGCTTTACGACTTGGTCGATGCTGCCCAACTCAACATCGTTACCCTTCTTCCTGTTCGGCCTCAGGGGCGGAAGGCTCGCAATACCACCCTGCTCATCCCCCTTGTACTTGTCCATGGATCCTATCCGGCGATGGCTAGAGTCACGCATGACAGTGGTTGATAGGCAGACATGAATGTCAGGCACGTTATCTATGTCAAGCTGAACATTCTGGGGTGAGGAAGTGAGGTATGACTTGGAGATTGGAGTTCCATAGTTGAAAGTGAGCGTTGAATGTTGGGTCACATTTGTCCGGGTGAACTCGTTCTGCGACTCGTGCAGGCTGGCCTCGTACATGTCAGTGTGATCGGGTTTACTACGTCTGCGTTCATCCCGAGCCGCAATCTCCCCTTCGATGGAGCGAGGGAAAAATATCTTTGACGCATAGAGATAAGCGAATTATTCTGTAACACAGGGTCGAGGAGGACATACAACAAGAGTGATTGCCGAAGAAATCGAACAACCAAATCCTGCTATCATTACAAGGAGGTCTAGATGTTACATGAGAATTGGATTGATGGATGACCGATCACGAAAAGCTCACCTGTCCCGAACATACTTTCGTTAATGTGATGATGTGGACGTACGCCATCAATACCGATAATCAAAAGAGGAACAGTGAATAAGAAGCGGAAGAAGACGCGAATCGTCTGGCACAAGATAATATATTGAGCTTGAATGTTCACGACTTTACCGTGAGTGGACGCACGTTCAGTTCAGAGAACTTGGTCAGGCGCACAATTATATTGATGTCGACGCCTTCACTTCGCTGAAGATGTCAATGTCAAGTCAACCGGATGGCGTCAAAAGTCAAAATCCAACTATGACATACCAGGTTACGGAGGAAGCCCGAGAAACTGAACCTATTATTTGTTCAACCCAATGAGTCTTGTGATTAATTCAAGAGGAACCAACTCACAAAATAGGCGTGAACCAGACTGTGAGTGCTAAGCTACCTAGGCTCCCTGCCAAGAACGTATAGGCCTCAGACTATACGACGGGTGTTTTGATCAACACGACATATCATATAGACACAGATTGACTACTGACTTTGAGCGGGTCGGAACGTGTGAGGACAGTGATAACTGGCATGTACGTGACAGCAATGATTGAACCTACGACCCATGCCTTGAAGGAGAAGCTGTGGAACCAATTCTGCTGGGTTGTGCCTGAATTAATGAGGAACAGCCAAAAGCACAGCTCTGAGCGAGAAATCGAATATCGTATGTCGGTAACCCGGGTGGACGATAATCCAACAGTGACTTCATACCTTCCAAATGAGAGACCCTGTGGGCATAGGCGTAAACATTCCAAGACGTAAATGTATAGAATAAGAAGCAGGTGAATGCTTACATTTCCAAGCTCCATCCGACGGAGAGACACAGCATCAGGGGGAGGTAAAAACGCCGAGAGATGAGACTCCATAAATCGATAGGTTTGGGGATAACTAGGTGTGTGATGGATAAAATATTCCGTGGATGGAAGATATTGCCTTACTTCCGTAGGGAGAAAGAGCGACAAAACCTTCGGAGTACTTGATAGCTGAAAGACCGATCGGATATATTGCTATTAACGGTATCGTTAATAGATATGAGTACTAGAAACGACCAGATAAGCTCAGTATCCTGTCCATTAGAAGAATTGCTTTGTGGTAGACGCACCGTCATGACCCGTTTAAACGCTCCAGCAGAGTGATTCCATCTATGAAGGACGAGATTGACTAGATACCTTCACTGACTGCAGTCCACCTTACCTGAGGCACTTGAATCTATCAAATGACCACAGATGGAAAATGAGAAACGTTCCCAGCTATACAGGCTTTTTGTTAGTCGTTGGGGATGTTCAATGACAGATCAGACACTTACCAAGCAAGTGATGATAGACCACACCAAAAGACTTGCAGGCGAGAGATGAGACATAGAGAGCGAGAAGCTTGACACGCGAGAAGGAAACCCTTATAGACGATAATCAAGTTCTTAACCACTTGATATTAGCGACGAGGGCAAGGGATGGTTGGTCTTCACATGTGCCCACAATATGTACGATGGACTCGGCACCTCATGCGTTTTATCTTTAGCGGATACAACCGGAGGTCACCCGGTTCGAATGTATGTATGTATGTTAGGTGAGGAGATCGTTTCATAACTGGTTGCCGAGGCTGGGGTTAGTACATATGTATGTATGTATTTTGGAACGACGTTTCAGAGCTAGAGGCACATGGTGACGCATTGACGAGCCATGATGCATGATGCGCATGCATGATTGGTTGAAACGTTGATTTCTGATTTTGATTTTTGATCATAGAATCATGATCGAGTCAATTTCAAAAAACTGAAAAATCTTTTCGTGATCTTGGATCACGTGAGGAGAAGCAAGATTATAATCCAACCGTTCACCCATGGCACCTTCAGCCGAAGACAACGACGACGTCCTGCTTGCAGGAAGATATGGTGATATCGATGATATTCGTGAATACGTCAAAAAACATGGATCTGAACCTCTTGCTACCATCCGCGATGAGAACGAGAACACCATTCTTCATATGGTGTGTGGAAATGGCCATCTAGGTAAATATATTTCTTGTCCATTTTGTGATATCAGAAGGCTTGATCAAGGGCATATCTGATTTCTAATAGTATTCCACAGATGTACTTGAATATCTACTTCCTTTGGTTCCATCAGCCCTATTGGCCTTTGAAAACAGCGCGAAATCAACGCCCCTCCACTGGGCGGCGCTCAATAAGCATCTTGCCATAGTTCAGAAGCTCGTTGAATATCCGAATGGCCCTGGAATCGACTTGATCGATATCAAAAATACAGCGGGACACACGCCACTTGGAGAGGCAGAACTCGCAGAGTGGGACGAGGGCGCGACTTGGCTGGTTCGAATGATGAATCTGGAAACAGAGAACCCCGAAGCCGCCGAGGATGATGGAATGGACATGTCTCAGGATATTGAAGTTGAAATTCAGGACGCAGAGGGACAGGTAGCGAAAATGACGATCAGTGGGGGTCAACCGACGTCAAAGTTATCGTGAACGAGAGCAAGTACCAATAGTGCGTACCTTGTTTCCATCCTGACCTGATAGAGCTTATTTCTCCCTTTGGAGGGTAGATTTGCAACATCTTACGAACACAATCTTGCCTGATAGAATCTCAAGTGCTGTTTCTGCGATTTTATACGTCATTATACGTCAGATCTTTCCATCTTCGCTTTCGACTCGAGAGATAAAGTTAGGCGTTATATAGCGTGGATAGTCAGACGTCAAATGGATATCAATGATCCCCCAGCCATTGATTGGAAAAGAACAAACTTGAAACGCCTGCAATAGCAAGGAACCCGACCCAGGGTGGGCAAAACTGGGTACATACGGCAACTTCAGTCTTTCAGTGATCTCTAGTAGACAAAGGGTTGTAACAACCAAAAACTGACATGCTGCCCTTGTGCCTAAATTGTCATGATGGAAGCTTTCCGATATGGGAACTCTGTGGTTGCCGAGGGTCTGTCTATCATCCAGACAAGTAAGCGATGGGAGCGATACTTGGGAGATGCCTGGGGACTCAACAATTGTCGGGGACAATCAAAGAAGGCGGCGAATATGACCACGTGGAAATTCTTGTACCCACACGAGATCTCACAGAAATAACACTGAATCAGTGTCGCCTTTGGAGGGCCTGAATTCGGCGGAATGATATAATACTTACAAGAAACCATCTACATACAACGTCTCAGAAGGGCTGAACAAGGACTGAAACACAGCCGGGGACGGCCGTTTAACGCACACTACTATGTAATGGGAATTTGGCGTGTGTATCAGCAAGAAATAGTTGTTCAGAACGGAGCGGAGCCATCATGCAACAGCGAAGACTGCTCAGAGCACCCTACATAGAGTTGGTCCTTATTAATAACTAGCAGTGATCAGATGCTAAGTAGACATTGGCCATGGGTTCCCAAAAGAGCTCAGTTCCACTTCACGACATGACAATAAAACCATTGAGGCCCCAGAGGGTCATCCATAATATTAATTGGAACAAAAGATACCATGAATACCAGAATCATTTCCAAGTATAGTAGTAGGTACGTGTCACTCCGGTCGCTACATGTTTCAACCAAGTTTCAATTGAAACACTAAAGATATACGCATACACTTCATGATACGAAGTCAAACAAGTTTATCCGCCACTTTTTGTTACTATTAGACAACTCCGGTTTGGGCACTTTGTCCATAGGATTCACCCGTCTTTCTTTTTCCAGTTGTTCCATGCGGGTTGCCCAGCTGTCAATGGGAACTTCCTCTAGTGTCTTGGACCAAATTTCGTCAAGACCGCATTGTAACTCGTGCTCAAAGTCGACTAGGTATTTTTGCATAGCCATACCTTCCTCACGGTGCTCTGACGTGAATTGCAGGAGATGAGGAAGAAGGTTGCGGGCTTCGTCTAGATGAACTCACGTGAGTATTGAAAGTTTGTACTTACAATTTTGCGGGTAATCATACCTTGTATTGTGGCAAAACGGGCAGTGAGCTTCGTGAGGGATTTCAAAAGGTATTCCTCCTCGTCAACGGTGCCTTTTCTTCCAGATCCCACCTTGCGCTCCATCTTCCGCTTTGAACGTGAAGTTCGTCTTAGAGATGGTGAGACAATTGACCTTATTCTAAGAGCAGACGGGGCGGGGGCGTACCTAGAAGATCGAGAGGCTGTCGTAGGTGCCACGGTATATCGGGTGAACGCTGTCGGAGCCATAGAGACGTCTGTCATCACATCAATATTATGCAATGCTACATCTTCTGTGCCGTAGAAAGCGTCTAAAAGGCGAGAATGATGAATAAGCCCACTGGGAGAGGTGTTAAAGACTAAAAAAGCCTACCTGGTTCCTCGACTTTTCGAACACGGAGCTCGCGAACCCGATTGAGCTGCTTCCTCAGTTGCTCCAGACATTCGTTGATATCCTCCACGATCTGGTTGCAGCTCTCGAGCGCAGCAGGGTGAACGATGTCTTCAACAAGCTCTGGCTTAGATTGTAACGCGATCTGCGAACGGCAGTCAGTGATGTTCGATCATTGCCTATAGGTCGACATACGCACAATACGACAAGCTTCTGAGAAGTGGTTCCCTTGTACGTATGCGATGATAGCCTCGCGGATATCCTTGGAATAGTCGAGCAATACCCGCCCCGCCTCTGAATGCCGTTTCTTGGATGTAAGGTCCTCTGCAAGAATTTACCATCAAAGTCCGCATTGACGTACACATGGACACAAACCTGCTACTCGATAACCTGCGGAAATTATGTCTTCCTCCGACATGTCCATCTTAGAAGCGAGGTAAAAGAGTTCCTGCCACTCTAATGCCTTCTCGTAAGCTACCATCGCTTTTGAGAATTTCCGAGCTTCGATGAATGCTATGAAACATCTGAGAGCTGGGCAAGATTGAATTATGTTGAGCAACATACCAGAAGCAGCCTGCCTAAATTCACGGCGGTCGAATAGCCAGTCTCCATATAACTCGAGGACCGTCTGTAATACGCTGGGTCAAAATCAGCAAGTCGTAAAAAAGAATACACATACGTTGTATTTATCAGTGCCTTTCCATATCCTTAGCGCCGCATCATACAAACTATGTGACTCGATATAAGCCACTGCCTCTTCGAAGTGACTAGCACCTGTTAAACCTTATGACACCATTTTCAAAAGGAGACACATGAAATTTACCCGCGAAGCTAAGGTTTCGCAAGGCGCTCTCGTGACGCTTCAAGTGATCATCGATCTTAAATCGTTGATAGTACTTTTCTAGAACTCGCAATTCGCGCAGGAATGGGAGATACTCTCTTGGATCCTTTGAAACACAACTCAGCAAATTGAATTTGAATCTACTTCGTCATACCTTCTGTGCATGCTGCGCGATCATTAACACCAACGAAAAGTCGTACATACCAAGGGCAGTGTCAAAGAGCCGATCTGCATCGACCAAAAAGATGATGTACTTGACAGCATCCTCAACGACTTCGGGATCACTATCTGTTCAAACTCAATCTGTGAGACATCACGCATTAGAGCGGCAAAGGAATGGATGAACCTCGTAGGCGGAGCAGGAGAGACAACCCAGCTTCGTGTTCAGGCGGCGTTTTGACGACGTATGCCGTCAAGATCGAGTTCACATACTGCTTGAGATCCTTCTTTTCTAGTTCTACTCTGACAGCATCGCAGAGCTTGCCAATGTTCTCCTTTGGCTGGGAGCCCTGTCTGTATGACAGCCATCTTAGGAAGTCATCAGATAGCACCGAAACTAGGAACACACCCCAAGTTGCTCAAGAACAAGTTTATATGATCGACTTCATGGATCTGCTCCACAAATGACGAAATTCGCTCCAGAAACTTGGCCTCATCGTGCTCGACCAGGACGTTGAGATCAATACGATGTTTTCGACAGGCAAAGAATGCTTTGCGGTAATTTCCTCTGTTTATCATACTGTCAGATGTTTCCGGTGCAAATCCACACAGCGCACTCACGCATCAATATCCTGTTTGACAATCTCCATAACTAACGGACGCGGATTGATTGTCTCCAAATTTCCCCTAGGCATCTGTAGAACAAGAGCCATAGCACTGGGTACGGCCACAACAATTCTCGAACCTCTCTCAACACGACGAGTCTCCCATTCCGTCTTCTCTTGCTTCACTTCTGCGTCCTGAGACCCCACTAGAAGGCCACTCAGACTCGATACAGGGACGAAACAGGCATCGTGCGCCGTTGTAGTAAAGATGACGAATCCTGAGGCGACGGTGAAAGAGGTAGCATTTGCTGCTAAGACGTGATGTGCCTCTCCTGATGAGATGTTCAGTTTTCCTGAACTCCCAAGCCCAACAAATATGTTCTGATTTTCGGTACTCTGAGAAGGCGATGCGAGGATGCCCTGAGACTGTAAGCAGAATTCGCGGAAATGAGTCACAGGAAGGAAGTTCTGCTGGTCTGAGTCGTCTGTGTCCTTTGGTTTAGTTGAGACGATATCTGAAGAGTAAGGGGTAATCTCACATTGATGAATCTCTCCAGATGACCCCTGGCAAACTGTTTGGCTACCGGTGGCCACGAATCGTGAGTTCACGGAAGGCAGGGCGGTTGTAGTCGATCCTTTGGGCGTAGATCCTTCGACTAAAAGACTCGTGACGTAATCCTTCTTATGGTTAGTCCACAGAACGTTAATGGTTGCGGACTCATTTCCAGCGCTCGAGCCAGCCAGCTGTATCTGCCGGGCATTTTTCACGCCCTCAACTGATCCAGACCATCCGAGTGCAGGGTCCATCGCCTTTCCGCGACTCCCTTGTAAACGCGTATGAAGTGTCCACAATTCCACATGACCACTCTCCCAAAGTACAGCGAGGGTGTCTGATTCGGCTGAGAAACTTGCGTGGACTGGAGAACGATGAGATGAGGAAAGTGTGATTTTGGCAGAAGACATGGGAGGTGGGACGTTCTGGACTCGGAAGGGTGTCAGTAAGATTTTAGCTATAGTCAGTCAGTCAGAAATATTCGGAAATGGATAAACGAAATTATACTCACTTCCATCAAAGGCGGCTACTGCGCCTGAATCTATTGGTGGTTCTGAAGGAGACGCGAAAGTCTCCCAGGCGTACGTTCGTTGGATGACAGTAGCTGTGCGAATGATGTCATTGCTTTATTACTTCTATTTGGAAATTTTGGAATAGTACCTACTTGTCGTGGTCAGCATGATATGTAAAGCTTGTTCTGGATGCCATGAGACCGAAGTGAATCGTCCCACTTGTCCATCGGCCGCGGTAGCCTCGAATTCTTGCTTCAAATACCTGAGACAAACGTTCGGTTTCAAGCGACATAGTCGTAGCAAGGACGAACCAGTAATAGTTGCCCATAGTCCAGAATTGAACTTGCGGGAAAATAATATCAGCGAGTTGGATCATGAATAAGTGGAAATCTCCTACCGACATCCCCTTCATCTCTCTCTATCCATATCGCAAGAACATTGGAATCTGAACTCCAGCTCAGCTCTCTCACACGATACCCCCACTTCCCTACCTCCTTGCCCTTCCCCGCTAAATCTGCAGCCCTGATCCCAAACTCCCCATGCCTCAATCCATTCCTCTCGAAAAACACCACATCATGTCGCTCTTCGGTCCCCGCACCACCACCTTCAAACCCGAACCGTTGCGTACTAGCGATCAAATTTCCAGATGGGCGCCATACAAGCGTGTGTTCTAGTCCAGGGACAGCTTCCGAGGTAGACTGCAACTTTCCATCACGGTCATATACGCGTAACGTCCGCCGGCGCATAGAGTTGGTAGGAGAGAGCGGGGAGAGAGAAGAGACAACGAAGAAGGTACCGTCGCCGCGCCAACTTATTCGTGGGGCGAGGTCGTCGTCCGGGCTTGAGCCAACAAATGTCTGAGCCGGGACTTGGGCAGCAGCTTTACCCAAGGAACCATGGAATTGGGTTTGTTTCGAGCCCCAGCCGACGTTGATTGGGGCATCTTTGACGGGCGTTAGAAAGTGAACGGGTGGAACAGAAATGGCGTACCTTCGCCGAATTCGGTTGTGTAGATGGGTACCTCGGAGAGGACATCAAATGTTGCAGTCATCAAGATCAACTTGTTCTCGCCTGAATTGACGTGAGAGTGGGCTTTTCTGATACAAACGCATTCGTACCTGTCGCGATAACCAGAAGAGATTCATCTGGACTCCATGAAGCTGCGGATATCCCAGGCTCAACAGTTCCTTCAACCTCAACCTAAATGTCAAAACAACGTAAATTAATCTGATAGATTCAACAACCACAAGAAGATACCGTTCCATCGTCCAGAGAAAGCGTTGTAATATCTCCATTACGCATAATCACAGATAAGCGTCGCACTTCAGGAAGCACGCGCAACGAGATTATCTGAGAGGCGCCTACTGAATGCGAAGGCAGGCAAACGGTATTGAACATCGTGAACACCGTAGGCGGGGTCTATAATGAGCCATCGTCAGCACTGATCCAATACAAATGCCTATGAAGTCATACTCACCTCATCATTCCCTACATTCCAAACCTCAACCTCCACATTTCCATCCGCATCCTGTCTCTCCGAAGCAATATAGATCACATTCTCGTCGAGGTCAATCGCCGTCGCGGTCACATTGACATTGTACAGATCGGTTGCGCTCGTAGAGTAAAGCGTTAAATTTCGCATTCTTAGAAATAGTTAAGCAGCGCGATGAGACTATAGCATGTGCAGCACGGCTAGACCTTGCTGATCCAGAACGGTCAAGCTTCAAGATCAAAACTTTTTGGTGATTGTTTGATATGAGAGTCGGAGTCAAACAAAGGCATTTTAGTCGCCGAATGGCAATACTGCAACTTCACAAGTCCGAAATTCCAACATACCACTGACATGGGTCCAACCAGGACAGCCAAAGTGTCGCATCAAAGTGAAGCTTCAACATCGAAGTCAGAAGGAGAAGGGAAGCGGAAAGCGCGGCGGCATCATGCCCCCAAGGAGCCTGCTGGTCTACCAGGTGTTCAGAAAATCAAAGCTGCATTAAGGCAAGCAAGGCGGTTATTGGCAAAGGTATGTTGATTACATCCTCGGAAGAGGAATACTACACGCGTATTTCTAGGATAAACTCGCGGCAGATGTACGAGTGGAGACCGAACGAAGAATAAAGGCGCTGGAGACGGATTTGGAGCAGGCGCAGGTCTCGAAGAAGGAACGCACCAATGCAATACGATATCACAAAGTGAAGTTCTTTGGTGCGTTTCACTCGTTTCTTGCTCGGTGCTGGTGTACTCATCTCGGTTTCGAGAGCGCCAAAAGGTCGTACGAAAGTTAACTCAAACAAAGAAACGCCTCGAATCTGCAGATGCTACATCGAAACCGCAACTAGAAAAAGCCTTGGCTGAACTTCGTATCGATCTTAGTTATGTCCTCGTGAGATCATTTCGTCTATCCTTTTTCCATTAGCATCTGACAATCGGGGTGTAGCATTACCCCAAAACGAAGAAATACATTTCCCTCTTTCCACCAGATATCCGAGAAGACCTCGCATCATCGGAAGTCACAATACCAAAAGTGAATCCTGATTCTGAAGAGGTGCGCAATTGGATAAGAGGACGCATGGAGTCCGGGGAGATATCGTCAGAACCAGAACTTCATTTGGATCCAAGGGTGCAGGAGACCAAGACCGCGCGACGATCAACATCAGAGTGGGGTGTTGGATTGAAGAGGAAGAGTGATGCAGCTCCTGCGACAGCTCACAAAGAGGATGAATCAGAGGATGCATTCTTTGGAGACGATACAGACGACGAGGAGTGAATCATTTAAAGGTTTCATCATCCAGGTAAGCACACTGGGACACTGTTATTCCATTTCCTCATTCTTATAAGGGGGAGTTTGTGTACGAGGGATGCCACTCGTGACCATTCATAGGTTTTTTCTCTTTCCGTCTTGGTTCTTGCTTGCGAAAAAGATAGTGCGCAATGACTTTGGTTCGACAGGTGAGGATTGACTTGCGCATGGAAGAACCACCTCAAGCCTCAAGCTCGTCGTCCATCTTTCGAAGCTCTGCATAACTTGACGACTCCATCTGATAGAATATATATACACAGCCAACACTTAAGCTTAAGTATCCTGCGATGGATATTCAGGAACGTTGCTTGATGGATCAAACATATGAGGTGTCTAATGCTCATGTCAAGCGACAACTTAACGTTTGTCCGAGCTAGACTTCTTATTACATAGTCAACTCAAGCCAGAGAGTGTGGAAACGTTTGGCGCGAGCAAATATTTAATAGATGGGTAGGCTCAATACAGTGCTACGGGCCTGTCCAACACGATCACGGCGGTCAGCCTGAGCTGGTAGTACATGATCAGCATCGTGAGCGTTCGCAAAACAGTAGAAACAGCTTACGAAAGGATGGTAACGCAAATGAGTAAGTCACAGGTGACCGGTGACTAGTGACTAGTGACTCAAGGACGTATCATAGGCTCTTTTTACGCATTTCTCGGTGCTCATTCAACTTTGTGCAAAAGCAGACAACACTCACGGCTTGAGGGTCGAAGCTAACCTCATTGATATTGTACGTTTCGAAAAGCGGAAGATGCTTCCCAACGAGGGTAAGCATGCTATACTCACTGACAATTGAAGGACGTTGACATACCAACAGGTTCTTTCCTGGATCTCGACGCCGAGGGCCCATTTGAGACGACTGTCAGCAAAGACACAGCCGACGCATATATCAGAGAAAAGATCAAGGATTATGAAAACATCTTGAGATACTACAAGCAGCGCCTCAATGCATTGAATATCACCTGTCGACTTCCTCCTGAAATTTTAGGCGATGTTTTCAACGAAGTAGCGCGATATAGGATCGACTTGTGGTCGCTTAAACTTCATGTGTCCCATGTGTGCTTCTACTGGCGCGAAGTGGCATTGAGCACTCCCAATCTGTGGTCAAATATACCGATGGGCAATTCACGATGGGCAATGGAAATGGTCCAGCGCTCCAATACGGCGCCTCTAACAATCCGTCATAGTCAATTTCGTTGTTCTAAGCGTTCAGTCCAACGTCAAGCTTCGTACATGGTTTTGAAGGAAATCCTCCATTCTCACGGGTCGCGTATAAAGAATCTCACTTTGAACCTGCCATCTACTTGGTTCCTCGTCGAGTCTGATCCTGGTAATGATACGAAAGACCATGCTGGTGAACTTTTATCATTATTGGATCAGCCGATGCCCATCATAGAACAACTTGAAGTAAAACTCCCAGAGTCGTCCAAGAACATCCTTCCAAAAAGCCTCTTGTCAAAGTCATCACGAGTGCAGCGTCTTGTTCTGGCCGGATGTGCCATGATATGGAACTCTGGTATCGCAGATTTCAGCAATCTTTGCTTTCTCACAATTTCTTGTCCCTCAGAAGAAATGAGCCCATCCATGGCCCAACTATTAGCTATGCTTTCCCAAACGCCTCTTCTTGAGCATCTTTCAATCATAAACATACAGAAATTGTCTGACCTCGACACAGCCTTACCTCAGAATAACACTGTAATCAACCTGCAACACCTAGAACGTATATGGGTCGAGTATGATCTCCCCAGTTGCGCTTTTCTAATGGACCACATCATTTTCTCGCGGAATGCCCAAGCAATTATCTCCGAAATTTACAAGAGTCCTCATTCCTCTCAATACAGTCTCTGGCCCAGAAAATTGATAGTGGCGTTGCAGGCTCAATTTTGGATATCTCATTAAAAGGCGACTCCATTGATTATTACAAGTCAGACTCCATTCAGTACTGGAAGTCAGAAGACATGGACGTCGCGTCTAACATCAGAGTTGATGGTATTGTTTCTTGTGAAACCGGAGGACTACTATTTCTCCGGTCGCTCCGCTTGGACCAGCTCCAATCATTAGGCATCCGAACAAGGACATGTGGTCCCTCTTTAGTGATCTTCCGCGCCTCAGAACTCTTTGGGTAGTTTCGAATGAGTGTTCCTTTCTCGAAATTCTTTTGCACGGAATGGTTAATGTGACATCAGACCCTGACACCCCTCCTCTCCGACCGACTTTTGTAGCGCTGGAAAGATTGGAAGTTCATCAGTGGACCTTTGATATGGCAGCCAGTACATACAGATCTGTCCTCGAAATGCTAGAATGTTGCTTCAGGCATCGCAAGCAATCGGGACTACATCTCAATTACCTTCGATTCGTGAGGTGTAGTGCAGTCAATGACGATACTCTTGCTCGCATTCGAAGATTCATAAAACGAGTCGATTGGGACTGCTACACGGACAGCGGGGATGATGAAAGTAGTGACTGAGGGTGGTAGCCGAGCATACAATATGGGATAATTGTTGATTGATGATACTATAAGTATAGCATATCTACAGCAAGACTTTTGCTGATCGTTCTGACAGCGGCCAAGATCTTCTGATGTGTCGAAGTCAAACATAGGCATTTTAGCTCGCTGAATGGCAATCATCTTTCTTGTACAACTTCAAATTCAAAATCTCAAATGTACCACTGGCATGGTGTCGGAAGAGGAATACTACGCGCGTATTTCTAGGATAAACTCGCGGCAGATGTAAGATTGAAATGCACACCACAACATCACAGGCGCTCTCTACCCATTTCGCAGTGCTCATTCAACTTTGTTCAGCAGAAAACACTCACGGCCTTGAGGCTCAAAGCTTGTGCCTCCTAACCTCATTGTATATGAAAAAAGTAGAAGATGCTCACCTAAGGCAGGACAGTTTGTGCTTGTTGATGGGACTTTAGGGGGTTATTTGTGTAGACGGGAAGTACCCCAAGATGTTGTAAATCAGATCTGATATTCGGCTTCAGTCGAGGTACGTCATGTTGTTCGCCTCCCATACTTGGTGATACATCGACAAGAGAATGTTATCACGGCAAAGGACACCGTAAGAGCCTGTGTAAGAGTGGCAGGATTGACCTCAATGGGCTAATATTTTGAGAACAGCGCATACCCCTCCTTCCCACCATTGCTGGATGGAACTCCATTAATCCTGCTGTAGTCGCCGCCACAGAATGGCTTCGCCGACCTCTAGTATTTTGCATCAGGCAAAGTTCATGAAAGAGATATGTTGTCTTACTCCTGGCTCTTGGTGCGTACCGATGGTATACGAATTCGATTAGCTGAACTTGACGGTCCAAGTCTGGAAGTTGTGCCTCCGATCGCGGGAGGAAGGATACTACACTTACTTACAATGAAACGTCCCCACGCTTCGTCCAATATTTACCAATTTTCAAGGGCCCAGGAGCCATATTCGACTCAAACCATTTGCCTATATATCAACGAGCTTCTTCCATCCGGAGTTCCTCAAGAATTTCGTGCTCAGCAGGATGTAGCTGATATAGCTGTCTGTCAGGAAGAGGCTGCTCATCCTCATCATACCCTCCTCGGTAATTGAGGAGGTATTCAATGAGGACAAGGTGCTGGCACATTCCACGGACATGTATGACCTCTCTGCCAGTCGGGGGGTCCATAACGAATCTTACCAAACCTTCTAAGAATGTATGATATTTTGGTATCAGGATACCGGCGTTGAGAGCCAATAACGTGGGGTCCTAAGTCCAAGGGCTAAAATCGTTTGGGGTCGTCGACGGACAAGCCATAATAAGACTGGGGAAGAAGCAAAATCCATGTTGGAAGCGGAAAAAGTTTGTATGGTTCTTCTTCGGGTATGTCGCGGTGTTTGAGGCGAATTCTGTTAGGTCACAGTCGGCAGTTTGCAATGCAGTGCGATGAATGACTAGAAACAAGGATATATTGTAGTCGGTGTGCGATGTACAAGTCGTTGTACGTACCTAGAAACGAGGTGAACAAAGATAAAGACTA
>JAGGAX010000178.1:0-14958 GCA_017657335.1 Termitomyces titanicus | reverse complement strand
TCTCCGGAGATGTGCGATCAAAGGATCACCTGAAAGGAGAAATGTGGACAAAATGGGTAGTAGTCCCCTGACACCCTTAGTGCATCCTACCCTCATATTACCTACTGAGTCATTTGCTAATGTACAGCCAACCCCACCTACCAACCTGCATAAGCAAAAGGAGGTCCAAGTTAAGAAGAAATACAAACCTATCATTATGAAGACTAAGCCAGTCATCAGCTATGTTACCAAAGACTTCAGTATCAAATGATAAATCCTTGGCAACCCCTTAGCAGCCTTATTCTGGACTCTCAGACCCTCATACTAAGCAAGCAGCTTGCAATCCATACTCTCAAAATCAGATCAACTGAGGATTAGAGTCACATCTATCTCAGCACTGCATAACAGAAATAGTTACAACTAGTAAACAAGCACAATCATTAGATGAGGTTCCTCTAACCATGTCATTTGCTAATGTACAGCCAACCCCACCTACCAATCTACCTAAGCAAAAGGAGGTCCAAGTTAAAATACAAGAAATACAAACCTGTCATTATGAAGACTAAGCCAGTCACCAGCTATTGTTACCAAAGACTTCAGTATCAAATGATGAATCCTTGGCAATCCCTTAGCAGCCTTACTGACTTTCAATCCCAACCCATTGCCTTAACAATCTATTGGACATTTCACCCAGGAATGCAAAGACCAGTTCCTTAGCAATCATGATACCAGCTTCTTAACATCTAGCAAACTCAATGTCTTTATTGACCTAGTCACCAAAGATAACAATGCTTTCACTTAGAAAGACAAGGATATTGAGTTTGCTAGATGTTAAGAAGCTGGTATCATGATTGCTAAGGAACTGGTCTTTGCATTCCTGGATGAAATGTCCAATAGGTTGGTAAGGCGATGGGTTGGGATTGAAAGTCAGTAAGGCTGCTAAGGGGTTGCCAAGGATTCATCATTTGATACTGAAGTCTTTGGTAGCAATAGCTGGTGACTGGCTTAGTCTTCATAATGACAGGTTTGTATTTCTTCTTAACTTGGACCTCCTTTTGCTTAGGTAGATTGGTAGGTGGAGTTGGCTGTACATTACACTGCTAGCACTAGAAGCTGTTTCCACTGGAAAAAGTGAAAAAGAAACATGTTATGTCATTTCTTTGTTGGATTTTTGTTTTGGAAAAAGGATTTAGACAATGCAAGATGCCTTTTTCCAGTTCCAGAAGAAAAAGATGACAAAGAAATGGTATAACATGTTTCTTTTATGCTTTTTCTATTAAAAACAGCTTCTGGCCCCAGCAGTGTTAGCAAATGACATGGTTAGAGAATGATTGTGCTTGTTTACTAGTTGTAGCTATTTCCATTATATGGTGCTGAGATAAATGTGACTCTAATCCTCAGTTGATCTGATTTTGAGATTTTGAGAGTATGGATTGCGAGCTGCTCGCTTAGGATGAAGATCTGAGGGTCCAGAACTTGAAGATAGAAGAGGCATGCCAAAGGATGGAGAAGACATGGCAAATGCAAATATATGTTGAAATGTGTTGATCACGTGGACACGAGCTGATGACAACTTTGATGAAAATTTGTTGAGGTTGGACCGGCTAACAATGGGACAGAGTGATGGTGAGGGGCTAACAATAGAGGTAGATAACCTCAGTGATGAAATATAAACAGCACTGTATTGAATATACCTAACAATAGAGGTAGATGTTAAGTGATGTAAGTAAGAAGTGTGCGGATATGTAGAGTAGCAACTTACACCTCAGTGATGGAATATAAACAGCACTGAGGTGTTACGGAAACTATCAGACAGAAAACATATGAAACGTGACACATGTCACACATCCTCAACACTTCCCCTCAAGATAAACACGGATCAGACAACACCAAGGAGTTCATGGAACTTCTTGAACTTGACATGGGCAAGCAACTTGGTGAAGATGTCTGCGATCATGTCGAAAGTAGGAACGTAGTGGACTTGGACATGGCCGGATGAAACAGTCTGGTAAATAAAATGAAAATGAATGTCAATGTGTTTTGTGCATGCATGAAAGGTGGCGTCCTTCGAGAGTTGAATGGTGCCTTGATTATCGCAAAAGAGATTAGTGGAGAAAGAGTAAGAATGAAAGAAAGAGAGATCTGTAAGTAGCTTGTGAATCCAGATGATATCTTTTGCAGCATGTGTGAGTGCGACATATTCAGACTCAGTGCTTGGAGAGAATGATGATAGGTTGCTTTTTTGAGCTCCAGGAAACAGCACCAAAGCCAATGAAGAACGCAAATCTGGATATGGAATGTCAATGAAGATGGGAAGCCCAATCAGCATCTGAATAGCCAGAAATCTCAGTGTCTATACCACTGAGAATTAATTTCATCTCTGCAAAACCACAAAGGTAGCAAAATACGTGTGTGACAGCTGTCATATGAGTGGCTCGGGGGGTGTCAAGGTACTGGGAGAGAACCGAGACGGTATAGGCGATGTCAGGGCGTGTCATGATGGCAGCGTACATCAGTGAGCCAATCATTTTATATTTTGTTTTCTTGATGGGAGACAGTAGGGTTGGTGAAATTGACAGAGAATTGGGTGAGAAATCGGCTCCAGGCTCCATAGGTGTGATGGCAATGTGGGATTCTTCAAGACCAAAGCATTGGATGATCTGTTCAATGTATGCTTGTTGGCTTAGAGGATGGTGCAAGTGTCGAGATCTCAATTAAGACTGACTCCGAGAAGCCAGTTAATAGGGCCAAGATCAACGATCTCAAAACGTTCACTAAGTTGTTTTTTGATGAGGGATGTGGTGCAGGTAGAATTGCCAATGATAGTAAAATCGTCAGTGGCAACAGCGACAATAGTGTAATTTTCACTGTTAATTTTATAAAACACAGCTACGTCAGCTTGTGAGACTGAGTAGCCGAGGTCCATAAAAGTCTGAACAACTTCTTCGTACCAGTAGTGGGCGCCTTGTTTGGTTCCATACAAGGGGTGTTTGAGTCAGCAAGCAAGCTTCAAATCGGGTAGGTGCTCAAGTTCAGGGGGTAGTTTGCAGAATCGATGATAGAATGGTGGAAATTGCATGTGGATTATCTTGTTTTCTTTAAGCGAGGAATTTAGATAGGAGTTTTTGACGTCTGCTTGCTTGATTGAAGCGCCACGTGAGGCTGCAATGGATAGTAATATCCGAAGTGTGGCGGTGGAGACTTTTGGCACAAACGTTTCAGTGTAGTCAATGCCAAATCATTGCTTGAACCCCTTGGCAACCAGCCGAGCCTTGTAACGGACAATTTGGCTATCAGCACCTTGTTTACGGTGTAGAACGTACCAGCAAGGGATGATATTTCCATCAGTGGGAGCCTTGATGATTTCCCAAATACTGAGTTTCTCAATTTGAGCAAGTTTGGCATCAATGGCCAATGACCAATCGTGTTTCTCGGTGCTGTGAAGTGCTTTTTTGATGGTTGGGACATCTTTGCTGGCAGCCAACACGTGTTCAATGGTTTTGTGGACCCATTTGGCATCTGTACCCTCGATTTTGACACCGCTCAGCTTGAGGATATCCAGTGCATCGACAATGAATGCAGATTTGACCATTCTGGCGTCCTGAGGCTTTCTCAACATGCTTCTTCAAAGTCCACAGCCATACTGGTTAGGATCAAACTGGGGGAGGCCTGAGAGGGAGTTTCGGCGCGTCTGGAGATGTGAAGGACCGGATGAAGGTGAGTCTTTGGTCTGGGAGAAGTGTCTAGAGTGTTCTGGGGTGGTTTTGGCAGGTTCTCAACGGGTTTTTTGACTTTTTCGGCCGCATTTTTTGTGTTTTCTCTGGGGACGCGCTGGAATTGGTTTCGGGATTGGTTTTGGAAGGGGTGGAATGGTGTGGAGGCTTGGAGACTGTCTGCATTGCTTGATTTAGCAGGTGCATCCCACTCTCCCTCAATCTGGACATTGTCCGGATTGAGTGCAGCATTCTTACTAAAGTATACATCCCTTTCAATAGTTATTTTGTGTTTCATAGGCCAATATATCCTGTAACCCTTTGATTTATCATCAATACCAACAAATTTGCCCTCCATGACTTTTGATTCGAGTTTTCCTGCATTTCGCAGCTTGATGTAAGCGTGCATACTCCATTTGTGAACCCTCAAAATATCAGGCTTCATCCCTGTGGCCATTTCATGCGGGGTTTTACTATTGGGGAGCGAGTGGGTTGGGGTTCAGTTCCTCAGCCAAACCATATGGTATTTAGCCTCTGCCTAGAGGTATTTTGGGAGACCCGCAGCAATCATCATTGTGTGAGCACCTTTGACAATGGTACGGTTAGCACGTTCAGCAACGCCATTGGACTGAGGGGAATTGTGGACTGTGAGATCACAAGTAGTGCCGGCGGCATCCTGGTGAGCTTTCATTGCTTCGCTGATAAATTCACCGCCTCAATCACTGCCATAGGTCTTGATACTCACGTTGCAATGGGTCTTAACCCATGCCTTGTAGTTGCGATATGCTGGGAACACTTCAGACTTTCAAGCTAAGAACGTGATATGTTCCTCATATGTGTACAGGTCAACATTGGTGTAGGAGTAATTGCTCCCTCCGAGCGACCGAACCTTGGCAGGACCCCATAGATCGCCAACAATCTTTTCCCCATAATGAGTGTATTTTGTTTTGCTCTTTTTCAGGAACGGCTGACGATGTGCCTTTCCCTTAACGCAGGCTTTGCAGAATTTGGGCTCAGATGACATATTGAGCTCGACGCCGGTGATTATACCTGAACGGACCGCATTGCGTAAGTCTTTATGATTTATATGCCCCATTCAACGGTGGAGCTCACTGATTGTGATACTTTTAGATGCTGTGTTGGCTGTTAATGGCAGGGACATGCCCAATCACCTGGCGTTGTGGTTTAGGACTGCGGATAACGCACATTCTGTCCTCGATGAGGAGGGAACACCTGGCATGATCAAGATATGAAATGGACACAAGCGTAAAAGCCATCTGAGGTGTGTAGTAGACTTTCTTCAAAAGAATGGGTACTGACTTTTCCCCTTCCTTCATAGGTAGACAGATGCGCAGATCTCCTCTGCCAAGAGCACTAAAGGTACGTCCATCAGCGGCGCAAACAGGTTTAGGGTTGATCTCCTGATAGTTTAGGAACTTTTTGTGAGATGGCAAAAATGACTGCTGGCGCTGCAATCAATAATAACGCTGGCAGTAGGAGATGCAGCGTGGGCTTTGTGGCTGTGACCAGAGGTGACAGCAAGTGCGACATTATTGCCGATGGTGTTGTTGGGGGTATCAATGGCGAGGAAAGTTAGAAAAGCGTAATTTTCGTCATTCTCTTTGGTTTTGGTGGCGTTTGCTGACTTTGATTTGTCTGCCTTATCCTTCCCCTTACCCTTATGCTTTTTCAGCCACCAATCAGGTGCTTTTCCAGCCATGCCTCCACCATCCTTAAAACACTGGTCCTTGGTATGTCCATCTTTTTCACAATTATTGCAATGACGTTTATCTTTGCCTTTTCCCTTGCCTTTAGATTTGCCCTTATCTCCTTTTGTATCGCCTTGAGCCTTAGCATGCGCCGCTACCATCGCCTTGTGTTGGCAATTAATGCTGGTTTCAATTGCTGCGCTGTTTGCCTCCTCATTGAGGTGCCAGATGAGATCTTGGCTCGTGACAGATCGTCCAGCGGCATGAGCGTTTGCGGCGAGCATGGTGAAGAGGGGTTTGTATGAAGGGGCTAGGGACAGGGATGTACGGATGTAACTGGCAAAAGATGCGTCAGAAAGGGGACAACCAATTTTGGCAAGACGTTCCTTGATGACGACCATATTGGCCAGGTGAGTGCGCATGTCGACTTTGCTGTTCTCAATGAAGCGAGAATTCTGCAGTTGAGCAAGAAGGTCAGTCTCATACATGGTTTGACCTGGTGGAATGTAGACTTGTCTACCGTGCCGTAAATGATCTTGTGGACCTGCGCCTTTTTCTGCAGCCATTCCTCTGTAAGCTCCTCATGATCCTCAATTTCCAGATCCAACAAAGGTGAAAGGGAATTATTGTTGTGGAAGAAGGATCCATCGCGTTCAATGAGCTCGGCCGGTTTACGCGCGGTACCAATCAGATGTTGTTGAAGCTTCTTTGATGTTACAGCATTGGTGACGCGTTCCTGGTAGGTTGGCCAGTTGGAACCATTGGCCGCGAGCTTTGGAACGGTAAGTTTTGTAGTCGAAACATTGTAGGGTATTGTCAGGGCCCATAACCTGTTGAGGCAGGCAGCCTGAACAACAACATTGCACCCACAGATCTCATTACCGACAATCAATCCGCCATCCCCTTTGCCAGCAACCCTGTATTTCATGCCCACAGTAAACACATCAACATTCAACATCATTTCATATACAAACACATAGCTTCACACAAAGTCTCTATCTTCCACTGTGCCTCTAAGGATAACCACGCCGACATCTTCACAAAGGCACTTCCATGATCCGATCTCAAAAATAAGATTCATTTACTTGGGATGACATCAGCTTGAGGGGGAGAGTTGGAATATAGATTGCCAATCCGAGTCTCCCGCATTATGTAGAATGACCATTGTATGTCTGACTCTTACCTATGACCACATCATATGCCTATACACATGTTATCACCCTGCTGGAGCTTAGTAGCTCATTTAGTCCATTCATCTACTCTACATACATTGCCTATATGTATATATACTGTATGCATACCTACAAAATAACTATCCTATTTTTCTGGTGTTCAATTGAAACCCCTGAATTTGTTCCACTAGATGCTATGTGAAACAGAAGTCTCACCTGAAGATATATTGCTTTCAGCCATTTCAATGCAAAAGGTAGATCACGACACCTTGCTGCAGACATCATTCACAAGACATCGAAGCGATGCACGTGTAAATCCTTCAACATGAAGTACACATGCTTTTGGGACGCTGTTAAACATGTAAGTAATCATGGCTGTGTGAGTACAATACAGGCGGAACACAATTTGTTGATAGTGCTGACAATGATGTCTTCCGCTGATTGAAGGCAAGTGTGGATACCATGGAAAAATTCATGCACATGAATAACAAACATGAGAAACCGGGAGATTGATAGATAACATAAGCTTCAGAGGGATGTTTCTGTCCATGTCGCGTTGGGGACAGGATGGACATCGGTCAATATTCAATCTATCAAATCAAAGATTGTTCTCAGTTGCATGTGTGGTGGGGCATGTCGTCCCCTGCTTTCCTCCTGTTCCCTCACAAATTGACATATTCTTACTGTCTTGGGCAACAGGTAAAACATCGACAAAACGACTGAACGATCTATCATGACTTGCATTTCAATAACCCTGGTCCCTCCGCGCCTTGATCTAGACAACCATCTTGTCAATCTCGACTTTGGAAAAATGTGGCGCTCATTAGACTGCCAGCGCACAACTCTAATTGATTGAGCAAAGCTCGGTGACCCTGCGTCAGATCCATAATGATGCACTGCTCCATGTTCGTGACATTTAGCATATGCATGTGCTATGTCCCTTACCCCACTGGCATGGCCTGAAGATTCAGATCTGGTAGTGCAATATTTCAAGTTGAAAATAGTTGTGATGTCTTGTCGTGTCCATTACAGCTGATTATGAATCACAGTGGCCCATCGTTCAAGTTCTCACTCCCACCACAGTGATGTCCACAGCCACGCAGCGGATTGATGTGCCATGTATTAATCAAGTCATATATATCTCTTTGTTCCACATGATGGGTTTTATTGTAATTTTTCACACGCAAACCGTGGCATTCAGCCTTGCATATCCCTGCATTCCGTTTCCATGGGATCTGGTAATGTCGTACGTCTCCTACTGTTATATGGATCAGGCAGCGAGGGAACATCCTCAACTTGTACTTTGTCGCCTCTTTCTTTTTGCTACCTCTTGATAATGGGCAACACATTTGTCTGACAGTGAACAATGACACATTGTGTCCTGCATACCAACCCTTTTTGATCCATCCAATATAGCTCACCTAATATGCATCAGTAATTCAATTATAATATGTATCGTCTTTTGCCTCTCTGTACCTTCAATTTTCTCAACAATGAAGAAACGTTGGTTAGAATGAAATATATTGATTGGTTCACTACACTAACACACTGGCTGGGAATGATATTTAAATGAGAAAAGAAGTTGTTGGCAGAGAAGCTCAGTTATGCCGTATGATAGTAGACATCTTGTCCTGGACCCAGAGGTGATTCCAACAACAAGATGTCCATTATACATGCTGCACAGCTGGGCTTCTGCAGCTGACAGCAAACTTGAATGACATACCTTGACACGACTTGCATATCTTGGGATATAAGAGAGGAATGGTGAGTATAGGCTGAGTACAGGCCCTGGAAACATATACAGAAGCCCAGTAAAACACAGCGTTTACCAGATGGTCCACAAAACGCACACTAGGCTGTAGCTTGGACTTGTTTGGACAGGGAACCACCTTAGGCACATCAGTGCATGCTTCTTGATGGGCTCTTAGGCCCCTTATTGTGACAGTAGAAAACAGCCTTTGAAGACAACCTCACATAGGTTGATGGCTTCTATTTCTATACTTGGTACCTCTTGAGATCTCCGATACCGCTTGATCAGACCTCTACTGTGACCTGCCAACCTCTCAACCTCCAACATCCACACCCCCTGGCCAACTCACTGCAAGATCAATGGTCCTTCAAATGTGAAAGACAAGCTCTATACATTATCTTCTCATATTGGTACAAAGAAACAAGCCCTGAAGCTATCCTCTGGCCATGCTGCACCCACCTCTATGGGCACCAACATGCATGGGCGCCTTATGAGGAAATCCTTAAGCTGTACCTCGCATACTCTGAGTTGTCTTTAGGTTGTCTTTTGGAATATGTATGCTCAAGTGTTCTTATGCATGACTCTCCAGGGAGGCATTGTATTACAGTCAGTTCCCATTTCCAGTGCCTTTTATATTTCAGAATGTCCAAGTCACTGTAACATATGGGGCAAAGATGCACAATAAATTTCACATCATAAAATACTTACACTAAATTGATCACAGCTCACAGTTTATTACATGGTACATGAGCCGTGAGCCGTGGCATGAACTTTGCGACATGCATCCCAGTGCCAGACTTGTACTCTCTGCAATGGTTGGCAGTGGACAACCACACACAGTCACCAATCTTCAGGTTGAAGTTTTTGTTCTGGTTCTTGTTGGCCTGCACCGCCTGCGCCACCTTTGCGTTCAGTAAGGTGTCCTTTGCTTCCTCAATATCAATCTGAAGCTGCTCCAAGCACTCCTGAGCTGTGAGGATGGCCTCTGACTGGCTAACCTGTGGTTTCTGTACCAACAGTGGAATCATCCGGGGTGAGCGCCCAGTCTTCAGATGGAATGGAGTGAAACCTGTGGATTAATCAACAGTGTTCATGATAGCAAACCGCTCACAGGGGATAGCCCTCAGCCAACCCGTCTGATGTTGGTCCACCCAAAAATGCAACAATTGGACAACCGTCTTGTTCATGCGCTCACTTGCACCATCAATCTCTGGATGAAATGCCGTGGACATTTTAACCTTCACCCCAGTGAGGGCATGAAGCGCCTGCCAAAACTCTGACATGAACAGTTGGTTGCGATCACAAACAATCTTCAGCGGCAGACCATTCTCACAGTACCAACTATCAAAGAAAAGGACTGCCAAATCTTTAGCAGTGATGTCTGTCCAACAAGGCACAATTTGAATATCGGACCCAATGCAATCCATCATGCTCACCAGACAATTGAAACCCCCTTCTTCCAGGAGAGGTCCCACAAAGTCAATTGCAATAGCATCCCCTCTAGCATCAGGGACAGGTAACGGATGAAGAGGTCCAGACGGTTCCTTTGTAGATGCCTTGAACCACTGACAGTCATGGCAGGAAGGAACATATGCCGATTCCAAGTCAGACTGCATGCATGGCCAGTAATATGCCGTACGCAAGGCGGCATACATTTTATCAAACCTGAAGTGTCCAAGTGAGTCATGGGCCAACCAATAAAGCTTCTCATGCAAATCTCCCAACTTTGGTACACATAATTGGTCATTTATGAACCACAGGCCATCTTGCAGTTCCATGCCATCCATGCCCGGTGCAGCAGCAGTGAGATTCCTAATCCAGGGATTTGTGGTGTATCCCACTTGAATCAAGTCTAGCAATTCAGTGTCTGATGTCATGGACACAGTGGCCGCAACTATTGGGGCCTCCTCATCTCATAGCTCTGCCAGACCATGGGCTACCTTCCAAGGTTCCTTTGTATCTGTGCACAGGATTGAAAATACACCTGTGAAATCATCCTCATCTTCCACAAAAGAAAACGGGGCCATTGCGGCAATGACTGCATCATCACAGTCGTCACTAACATCCACTGGCAGCGGCAAAAGTGCGTCTGCCACCATGTTGTTCTCGCCCTTGATATAGACTATCTTACAGTCAAACTGACTTAAGAACTCCATCCAACGGGCCTGTCAGCAAGACAAATCTCGTTGCATGCCAAAGTTTTTGAGTGTTCTGTGATTGGTAAAGACTGTGAACTCTCCACCAAGTAGGTCATTGCACCAATTGTGCAAAGCTCAAACAATTGCTAGAAGTTCCTTTTCATGAACGGGGTAGTTGAGCTCCATCCTCTTAAACGTCATAAAGTCAAAGGCTACCGGATGGGCCGTTTTCCAGGACTCCTAGCACCAGAGCGTCTGTCACTAGCATCGGTTGTTACAAAAATGTGTTTGTATCTGTCTGTGTGATCTATCATGACCAGGCATTCACAGCTAATGACCAGACTCTTGATCCCCTTGAAAGCCTGCTGATGCGCCTCTGACCATTTCAGAAAGTCTCTGTCAGCTTCCTTGGTTGTCAACAGGGACAGTACATCTGTGTAGCAAGCCAAATCTGAGAGGAATGCTCCCACAAACCTCACAAGACCAAGGGACAAACAGACAGCGGTCACGTTCTTAGGTTGGGGCCATTTGAGAATGTCCCCAACCTTCTTTCCATTGGCTTTGATTCCATTGGCACTAATGTGGTGCCCCAGGAAATCAATCGAAGTACAAAACAGCTTGGTTTTGGCTGGGTTCACATACAGTCTTGCTGTCCACAGCACCTTGAGGACAGTTCATACGTTATGTTCATGTTCCTCCAACGAGGACAACCAGATGACAATGTCATCCAGGTAAACATGGCAGATGCGGCCAATAAACTCATGCAAAGCATGATTGACGTGACGCTGATGTATTGCTGGTGCGTTCCGCAGACCCATTGGCATAACTAACCATTCATATAGGCCAAATGGAGTCGACACTGCGGTATAAGGGATATGGTCAGGGTGCATCCTGGTCTGAAAAAAGGAATTTGTCATGTCAATTGTTGCCCAGTATTTCCCTTTTGCACAGTCATGCAAAATGTCATTTGAGGCATTGTATATGTATCTGAGGTTGTAAGATTGTTCAACTGGTGACAATCATTAACCCACCTGGACAGGACTGTTGGGTCCGCTTTGGGGATGATAAAAGCTGGAGAAGCATGAGGCAACAAGGACAGTCAGATACGGCCAGCATCCAAATGTTGTTGGATAAGGGTTTCAAACACCTCACAAAACTTTTGGGGGCATTGATACATACGGTTCGATATCTTGTTGCACGTCAGCCTTCAGATGTATTTCAGCAAACATGTCTGTTGGCAAGACCTCCGCATGAGGGATGGGCTCAAAGATGTCCTTGAACTCGTGTTTAAATTTCTCATCCATTTTCATCAGTTTCTCATCTGCAGCAAGAACCTGAATGTGGACTTCAACCACTGCAATAACATCCACTGGGGTGACATCCTTGAAAAGATGCTCCTTCTTCATTTGTTCAAAGCGTTGAGCACAGACCAGTTTAAGCTTGTCAAGCATCGTCTTCCTATCCACACACACCCTGGCCATGAACTTCTGAAGTCACAGACATGGTGCAGGTGGTGGTTTCAGCAGTGCAGGGTGCCCAAGTTACAGTCAATTACAATGTTATTCTTCTTTAGCCATGGAATTCCTAGAATTACAGGAGAACAAAGACCAGATGCAACAGGGGCGACAATTGTTTGTGATGTCCATTGTCCATCTATCAAGGAAACAGCGAGTTTGACATAATTACGTAGCAAGGTTACAGTTTGTGGTTGATTCAAATTTGCAAAGGCTACTGAAACACGTTCAGGATTATGCAAGGGAAACATCCAAAGCTTCAACTGTTCCACTAGTTCTGCAGAGACAAGGATCAGATGTGCTCCTGTATTGATCAATGCTTTTATGGTTGGCATCCACACCTGGCCAATCCACCATACAATTGAAATGAAAATGATGGGCACAGTAATCACTTGCATCTACCGACCAATTGACCTTGTCCTCATTCTCATTGTTGTTTCATCCAAACACAGCAGCGACTGTATCCTTGTCCACCTCCTTGATGGTGGCAGCAACAACCTTTGGCTTAGATGATGTCGAACCCACGGCAGGAGTGTTGTTTGCCACAGGAGGCTTCCAACCTGACAAAATCTGTGGTTGTCCAGCAATCGGGCCCTCCTCCAGATGCTTTCCACCATTTTGATCCAGGGAGAGCGTTATCTCTAAGGATACTTAGTCAGTGGACAGTCCTTCGAGATATGTCCAGCTTCTGGCTTTCTGCAATTGAAGCATCCCTTCATGGCTATAAGGAATGCTTGCTCAAGATCGGTCAAGCAGGGTGTGCGCCTTTGTTGAGTTTTCCCATCATGGCTTGTGCTGGCAGTCGCGGGCATGCTTGCCTTCCTCATCAGGACATTGCCGCCACATGAAGACATCAGTGCCTGGCATTTACAAACGGAGTTGTCCATCTCCGCTCAAATAGGTTTCAGCTCACTTTGTCGTTTACGGTCGCAAGAGTCCAGGGCGTATTTCTTCAGATCCATCTCCTTGAATACACCCTCTTCATCTGCATGCCAATCCAGCTGGTCACGGATCCGTTTATTGTCAAGAAACTCTGTCTGTCCCTTCAACATAATGTTCAGCGTGCATAATTCCTGATAAAAGTCCCAAAGGGTACAATCTCCTTGCTTCAGGTTCAATATCTCATGGAATATGCGTATCTGCCAGCCTTCTTGTAGGTAGTGCCTCCCAATCTCTGAGATGAATTTGTTGAATGAAAGTGTTTGCAGCTTGTCAAGATTGTTATCGATGTAGTCTGTGATGCGCGCATCATGGAAACATGCAGAGACCGTCTCCACTTGTTTGCTTGGGGAAATCTTCTTGGATCGAAATACCCCCTGGCATACTTGAGCAAATTCAAACAGGGTTCTCGGTTGTAAGATACCAGGTTTGAGCATAGGCAACTTATCCCCAATGGGATCTCTAGCACAGCCTTGGTCGATCTGGTTGTCATTTTACTCATTGTTTCTGCTACCAGTGAATAGTTGGAATTGTCTGAATTATCTGATGATGATGGAGACCACAGTTGTGGTTTAAGCAATGATTGAGGTGGAGAGAGGGATGTAACAGGGGTGGGGGTCAATTCTGTCAGGGGTGACAACGACTCTTCTCGATCAATCAATCCCTCTTGTGCTGCATGTTTTTTCAAAGGCAGCGTGTTGTGAGTGCGTGTGCAAACCTGCGCATCTGATCTGTTGTTCAAACAGTGCAACGACATCTGGAAGATTTGTCAGTTCTCCCAAGTCAATATATGTGGTCAATAACGCATCTCTACAAGATGCTCAGAGGGAAAACGGGAATGCAGCCCCTGACAGAGGCAATTATCAAGTGGGGATATTGATCCCTCCAGATACTGATACTGATTGAGACACGATTGTATCCAATCCTTTGCTGATGAATGGCTATATGCAAGCAGACGGCTTGATACAATACTTCTGTTGCCGTTTCAGCAGGTCTAAGTACACTTTCAATATGATTTCCACACGGCGGGTTTATGTTTCTATCTCTTCCATGCATGATGTGGCAACAACAAGATGCATTTTTTGAAACTTTAAAAAGAGTGAAAGTCTACCCACTGGTAGGCACACTAAGCGGTAGCGTGGATGTGCGTAAGTTAGAACAATGTGTATTCTGTAAAGCAGAGCAATATCTAGACGATTGTCGTAGTAGCAAGTCAAGAGCCAAAGTCCCCTAGATCTGGCTCAGATCTGTAAGTAGTAAGTATGATGTAAGCAACATGCTTACATCACTGAATGATTTACAAAAATTATATATGCCACAAACACATTTAAAACACCGTCGATGCAATATTCTGAGAATGTAACTAGTGACAATAATTCATTTCCACATGTCAATTATGAGTAATTAGCATAGAACTTGTGGATACTATACTATCTACATGGAACAACATTTGTACAAGACACAGTGGTATATACGTACTATGTAAGGTATGGATGAATCTCTTACCTTTTGTGCTTTTGTCTGACTTTTTTGACAAGACCATTTCTCATCAGTATAACACCATAGAACCCTTCTATGTGTTTTCAAATGACCTTTATATCATTCCTAGGACAATCTGTGGGATGTAGAATATCTAATTGAATTTATATGTTTTAACAGCCAACCAGGCTAATGATTTGATCTCATTCCATCATAATCTCACTTCCATTTCCTCTCCATTGTTATTGCTTTACATTGTTCCTACTTCTTAAAACCTGCTTTGAATATAAACCATTATTTATACTTCATCTGTTATTAACTCATCTCCTACACTTGTTCCTGTCAAATGACCACAATTCTTTAAATCTATATATGGTTTATGTTGAGTACTCGGATACTTGAACCCAGTGGGATCTGATCATTATACAGTCTGGTGCACTCTCACATAAGCACTGCAGGTGACTAGGAATAAAACTTGCATCACTTAACTGTCAGGGGATCGGTCTCCAGACCATCCCACCCTTGCCAGGCTTAGCCCTCTGTGATCTGGCACTCTATTCTAGCC
>JAGGAX010000177.1:0-15051 GCA_017657335.1 Termitomyces titanicus | reverse complement strand
AGGTTATACTTTCCATGCCACATTACATCAGTGGCCAGAGTTTGATGGTCATGTATGTAGCTGTCACGAGAACTGCCAATGATCTGGTGAGCAACTATTACCAAAGTCTTGAATGTGGATGATCATGAGGTTGAGATACACGTGATCTACGTGACCAAATTTTGGAAATTCTTGACTTTGAAAAACATGACCTACACCAACTCATACAGTGTGAAAAATTCGATAAAAATGATACAAATTATACCATACTTAGCTAGTGTATATACTTACTAACATTTGGACTGTCAAAACAGCTCCACTTCAACTGTACAGTTCATAAAACTCCGATTTTTGAGTAGTATATAAAGGCTCAAAATGTAGTATAAAAAAAAGGAATCATTACATCCCAGAGTTTGAATTACGTCTAAGCTCCATTCCGAATTGCTCTCATAAATTCTGAACACAATACCACCAAAAACACGAGTTAAACGGCCAAATATCAAGACTTGGTCATTTTTGGTAGTTAGCCACATCTACTTTGCCACTGATTATCAATTCTGATTACGTATCGTTCTACCGATTTCGTTTACGCTCTGATTCCGACTACATATCGTTCTACCGATTTAAGTACACCTACTGAATCCAATTAGTCTCGACTTTCAACCTCATTCAGCGATTTTTTTCGAAAGACTACAAGAACCCGCTACAGAGTAGCGGGAATCAGTTGCCTGAGGAATTAAGTTACATATCATACGACTACCGAATAATAGTAAGAGAACTCGCAATCAAAAGTTCAAAACACTGGATTATTGGCTGTAAGCAACATTAAATGGACTCTGCGTAACTGTATATCATAGGAAGGGCACGTTCTTCATCTCTCCGGCGACCAATAGGTCTTCATCGAAATCCTCCTCGCCAGCTTCCTCTGGCTCACGCACCATATGCTCCGCTTGACCATCCACACCCTCATCATCGCTACCATAAAACGGTTCATCATCGTCATCATCCATCCCAAAATGCATCTCATCAAGTGTTCCTGGCATACTAACCATGCTGCGCCGACGCTCGCGCCTGCGTCCACCGTCATCCTCATTCTCACCCTCGTCATCAGAGTCGTATGAAGAGCCCAAACTCGTGCTCCGTCGACCATCTGTGGTCTTGGACCAGCCAAGAGTGTTGCTAAGCCTCTCTAGCGACGACATTTGCCGCAAGTGGAAGCTGCGCCCGCGCTCTCTGTCAGGCGGAGGTGACGCCCGTGATGCGGGAGTCGAGCTCTGACGGACAGGTACAAGACTGAAGTTACGCAATCGTGCAAGGGTGCTGGTGTCAGACCGAGCACTGAGTGCAGGCGAGGGAGGTGAGAGATCTGGAAGAGGGAAGTCTTGTACAGGTGTCTTCCAGTAATTGAAATCCGTGAACTCGGGTGTCCACTTGCGATGAATTGATGGAAACATTTGATCCACTAGATCCGTCATGTGGATGTATCTGTGTTTAATCAGCTATCGTAGAGAAGAACGGCGTAACCACAACGTACGAGGATTTGTAACCTGCCAATTCGAGCAGTTCCATCTTGACTTCGCCTGTGGAATCAATCGTAAATATGCGGGCGCTTGGGACATTTACACTACGGTAAGACAAGGCGTCGGTAATGCGATTGCCAAAACCAGCATAAAATGGATTTCGCGAGGCTTCCCCAAACAGCCTCTGGATATCCCTAAGACACGCCATCTTGAACACCTCAGGTTTACGAAGGATGACCTCCCTAATGGTAGCGTTCAAGTCAAGGTTTACAAATACTACGTATGGATACGTACCGATGTAACGAAGTCATGAGCCGGTCAGGGCTCATAATGACCGGGCCTTCTGGCAACTGGTAATTGTTCTGCTTGATACCCTCGAGATAAGCACGTGTTGCGTCCGCCTGACCGATAGCCCGCGACGTTAGATACATAATCTTGTATCCGTTTCGCGTAATATCAGTATAAAGCTTTGCAACACCAAGGTGGGTCCAATCGCGTCCAATCATTGCAAAGACATGTCCCAACCCATCAGACCTTGAGAAGTGGGCCATTAATCGAGGCAGAGTCAAGAGAAGGCCGATAAGGCACTCACTTCGTTATTGTACCATCTATATCAGATACAACCACTGAGTCTGTCGAGTCCCAGACAAATATCCGCGCAGTACATGCTACCGCACCGGAAGTAGACAGCGAAAAGGTGATAGTGTTGGCGCCAGGCTTCAAGTTGAGACTTTTCTAATCAAGTTATGAGATGATGGTCATTCGTGTCCTTGATTTTTTGACAGGAGAATCTACATACAAGCTGATCAGAACTCAGACGCAGGGTCTTGGCAAACTTCCGGGATGCCGGCGCTGGAGCGGCAGTTTGTACAGGAGCAGGAGTCTTGACGGGAGCTTGAACAGGCGTAGAAGGGTATGCAGGGGCTGATTCGGCTGGTGGAATCTCCTTGAAAGATTTTTTGAAATCTCGAGCTGGAACAATCGCTTTCTAATGAGAGGTATTAGTACACTTGGTAATGTAAGAATTGTATACTGTTCCCTACATTCTCGGTTGGTGCCGAGGACGACTCATGCATACCAGGTCGCTCGCTCTTCGGAAGTTGCGCCTTTTCAGGTTCCTCCTTCGGTGCAACAGTCTTCGCGCTCCGGCTCCACCACCTCACCCAGGAGGAAGACGTCGGCTTACCTTGATCTTTCTCCGGAGGCTCTGACTTTGACCGATGGTGATGTCTGTCCTCGGATTGCTGCTCATCCGTAGAAAGAGAAGGGACCATTGGTTGAAGATCGTTGGTTTCATCCTCAGATACTGGGGACGTTGGGCGCGATGGTGGCCGTAGAGCTCTCTGTTGAAGGGTTGCATCACGCCAGACGACAAGTGCGTTCATTAGTGGTGATCCATCGCTACGAGTGATATATCTATCTATGGTCAAAACCAGCCGCATGATAAACTTCGGGACGACGCACTGGTTACCAGCCCATCTTATGACAAGCTCAGGATTTTTCACTATGTCGTCGTTGTCCAGAAATGTGTTGTAATCAACCTTCCCCAACACAAATAACCTGGCTGCTTCAACCTCGTCGCGTCCATCAAAGATCATAGAACTGTTCACTCTCCCGTGTCTACTTCTCCAACCCGACCCTGTGTCCTCCTCCGGGTCGGACAATGCACCGTCTGATTGTCCCTTTGACGAAGACGCTATGCTCAACTCAAACATAACCCGACGCCCCTCGATTTGTAACGCAAACCGACTCGAATCATGCTTACTAGGTCGCAGTATTCCTCCCTTTCCGAAAAAAACCCCGTCTACATCGTCATCTTCAGTATCATGAGAGGCATCATATTCTTCTACAAGTTCCTTCAGCCTTCGTTGTGGACTTCCTTCCAGTTCCGGAGGCACGCTCCTACTCCGCGCGTGGTCGTGTTCATGGTTAATAGCGGCGCCATCATCCTCGTCAGAATCATTTGATCCTACGATACCCTGCCTCGATAAGTCATGCGCCTTCCTTTTGCCCTTGGCCCACGACCTCCCAAGCGCAGCCTCCATCCGCCCACCTTTTGAAAAAGAGGCATTGACTGGGGATGGTTGAGGGAACGCTCCCCACTCCCATGAATACTCCTGGACTGACGACAGAGGTGGCAACTTCATCTTCGATGAAGAAGCTTGATTCTGCGATAATGATGTTGGATCAGGATGTTCCCCGGTATCAGGGGGAGGTTCTGAGGCTGCACGCAACATGGGAAACGTGATTGAAGAGATAAGATCAGGGGGTTCGATATTGTTGAATTCGATCCCACGAACAAGAGATGGCGTAGCCGATGCTAGAGTCTCCAAACATTGAGTATGCTATAGTCAGTTAGACTGGATTACGCACTCGGCTTGTTCCGCGAAGGAAACGTGAACTTTCCTGACTCCAATGATGTTATCGAACGGTCTGACCTTTCGCGATCATGACGAGAGTGATAACCTTCAACGTCAAAGGCAACGTCTGTATTACATGGTAATAGATGAGAACTAAGCCATATTATGCACTCACCACCGTGAAAATTTACTTCAGGGACGTCTATTCTATCTTTAAATGATTCGAGTGCCTCGTCGACGCGTTTTTCCTGTTCGACTATGTCAGGAGTAAAATTAGAAGGCCGATGAGTAGGGGTCAGCGGTGGTGAGGGAAGGCCCGGAGCGACTTCCCCATCGTCAGATTGTTCATTAATGACATTAATGACTTGGGAGACAGCCTGGTTCGGATTAAGATTGGGTTTTGTGAGTGACGCGCCGTTAACCTGCACCGGCTTAGACGGCTGGGCGTCAAGGTCGAAGAAATCAGGTTCTTGGACGCCAGAAGACTGTATTGAGGCAGGTTCCTCTTTCTTGATGTATGTTGCATTTTGGTTTGGCTGAAGGCTCGGATCAGATTCCGTACTCTCCGGACCAAGGCCAACGGTGGTAACTTGCGACTCGTCTGGGCAAGTGGGCTGTAGTATTGGGCTTGTAATGAGATCGTCTGGAACATCGCCATCGGTCTCGAACACAAAGAAAGCTTCACCAGCTTCCCCAATTTTCATCTTGAACGGAATAGGATGTCCATTTACAGAAACGTTGACCTAGAAGACCCAGAAGACCCGCGATATTGACCACAGCACAGTTGTACACGGCGCATATACGCACCTTTTTCTCCGATGGTCGTAAGACCTGCCATTTTCCGAAACGGACATGAAAGGGTGAACAAACGAGCTCAGTATCGCCATTGTCAGTGGGTCGCTGTATAACGATGACATCAATTGCACCGGTAAGGGTAGAGGGGTTGATTGGGGGCAGATCTTTGTAATACTGATACGGAGCGCTGATAGCATTGACAGCGCCCCGAATGTAGTTCATGGATGATGGACGAAAGAGGAGGAGCACAAAGCACTGATAGAGCACGAGTAATATATACGGGTAACACGTGCGTACAGAGAAGTGGGACCATGTGATTGTACCACAAAAATACCAAAGTCTTTACCGCCACCTTCACTTTCTATTAGCTCGGTCTTTCCAAACCATCAAGTACGCTTTACGGCCCGGCTTCTTCCTCTAATGATCAACACAATCGGCTTCATGGTGATACAAAGGGCCCATTGGAGGCTGTAAGAGATGCCATTAGTTCGATTGTCGAACGGATCATGTAGATACTCGTACTGGAGTATTTCGTTCCCTGCGTATGACATATAATTAGTCTCGTTCACTTTCATAAAATCACGAGCATACCATTTTGTGCCACCAGGGAACATAGGAGCTAATGGATATTGGTTCATCACGATCACGACCTGCGATCTACGTCCGAGAGCTTCACTCACCAATGTACGGATCAGGGTGTTTCTTGTCTGCTAGATCGGCCTCTGCTTTCTCTAAAATAACGGCAAGGGCCCGAGGATCATGAACATTGCTAAATGATTTGAGGTGAGTCAGAAAACGTTGGTTAGCACCACCAGTACACCGCACCGGTTGCGTTCAAACTCGGCCCTAATTTGCAAAGCTTGGGCCCTCCACAAGTCCCTCCTGATTGACCAATCAAGTGCGTTATTAAGGTAACGCTTGTATAGTGATTTAACGTGTATTCTGTGGGTAGCTGAGAAGGTTGTAGACATCCTCAATCCAAGTTAGAGGGAAGAGCCGGAGGGTGTAAGTCACAACGGCTTGCCAAGAGTCGAATTGATGGATTACTTCAGCCATCAAAAATTGTTGTTTCTTCACGAGTCGGGTCTGAGCTAACTTTATAAGCCCCATTGGCGCTCTCATGGACCCCCACTCCAGACACTCCCAGTTCAACCAGAGAGCGCCCAAATTTGGCCCACAAGCTATTATTTCCAGGTTCATAGATCCCATGGCTCACCAAAAATCTTCAGTCGACCCAAAGCGAACCACGCGGCCTCAAAAGTCAGACTCTGTTTCGTCTTTTCTTCTTCGTCGACCCATCGCCACAAATTCCCGAGTTAAACAGGATGAAAAGTACAAAAAGGACATGTATCTCTCGTTCGTTAATAACGCACTTCAGCAGAAGACTATTGTGAGTCTTGAATTGAGATCAACACGGACCGCGGAACTCACACACTTCTAGGGGGAAAGCGAGCCCTTCGATGAACTCGTGAATCAGTTTAATCCACACAAAACGTCTGCAGATGGTGCATCTCAGCTCCCACAACTGCGCCTATGGCTTCTCGCCCTCTCTCATGTCGTCTCACGACTTGAGCGAAGTCATGCTGCCCTCGTACATGCTATTGTCAGCATGCCTTGGACGATGCTCGATTCTGCGACAGTCAAATCTTACTCAGAATTTATTGGAATGTTAATCAGTGCGCGACCAGAGTATCTATCCCTTGTTCTTGAAAAGATCGCGCAGGGATTTACATATCGTGCGTGCTGACTCTTTTAATGCGGTATTAAGCTCAAGACTGTTCAGAATATGGATTGAAAGCGCTAGACGCATGCGTTCCGGAAGGATCTTCGAGCCCTATGACCCGTCGAGTAGTTTATGACAGGTTGCACTACATGCTCCAGCATCTACTATCGTTGGTCCCAACTCTACCCTCGACCTTGCAACCGTTTCTCGTACGCAACTTTCCTCACAAACGCCAAAAAGAGATTACGCACATCACCTATATCCGTAACCTGTTGCGTGTTTCAGTGTACTGTCCCGAACTCGCAGACAAGATCTTAGCGACCATTGTTGACCGTGCCATTCAAATAGATGTAAGCGATAATTCTGTTCTTGAGGTTCACACGACTCGAAAATGATTTCCAGGTCGAGATACAAGTAGAGCTAGAAGAACTAGATGAGCAAGAAGCTGATCAGGAAGACGTTTTTGAGCTAGACCCTTTTGATACCGTTGTTGGCCAGGAAGGAGACGACGCCAATTCCGAAGGTGGCAGCGACGGTGAGGACGACGGAGACCTGAGCGATATATCATCAACTGCTGAAGATATGGATGACAATATCAAAACCTCCGAACTTCCTCCCAACATTGCTTACCTGCAAGATATGGTGAAAAAACTCGACTCCATACTAACGCTAATTTTCGATCATTTCCATCGGAATTACACCTTGATCACAACCGCTGGGGTTCTCCAGCTTCCACCGCCGCTCCCAGACCTACCTCCTATGGATGGTTCACCGTCGGTACTATCCCCGTTGATACCTTCCATTTCTCCCAAAGTCGAACCACCAAGTACCTCCAATTCACCTGACCATCGGACCACATCAGGCCAAGAACAACCTGTAGCAAATTCACCGGAACGCTGCCGAAATATCCTCAGGACGCAGTTCCATACCCTTCTCTCCATTTTTGATCGTACCATCCTCCGCACTTTCAAGTCTCGATATACACAATTCCTCCTCTTCTGGTACACCTCCCTCGACCCAGAGTTCGCAGACGTTTTTCAAGGCATGCTTGTCGAACGCGCACTCCTTGCGACCAATTCAGATGGGTTTATTCATACTAGCACCCCGATTGTCACTCGTGCCGCGGCAGCGTCCTACATTGGCAGCTTCGTTAGCCGTGCAGTGTTTGTTGATCGTGAAGGTACGCGACGCGTGGTTGGCGTTCTCTGTGAGTTCCTCAAGGTGCATCTCGATGGTGTCGAGGCATTTATGCGCGAGGGTGGTACCGGAGCAGAGATTGGAGGCATGGCGCAGCATACAGTGTTTTATGCAGCTGCACAAGCGGTCTTGTTGATCTTCTGTTTCAGATGGCGCGATCTATTGGAGGATGACGAGGGCGACGATGAGTTCTTGATTGGAAACAAGGTAGAGGGTGGTAATAGGTGGATTACGCAACTGGGCATACTGCAGCGGGTTGTCACCTCGATTCTCAATCCTCTGCGAGTACGTTTGGAAATACATTTTTCTGGCCGATTTGTTGACCTTTTTTTCATCAGGTATGCTCGGCCAACGTCGTATCCCAGTTTGCCCGTATAGCTCAAGCAACGGACTTCCTGTATTGTTATACTATCTTGGAGGCCAACAAACGATCAGACTATGTCCTCAACAACTACAATATCGCGGAACGCACACAACAGAGTTCAGCTGTGTGTCAACAGCATCCTCGCTTGACTCCTGTGATCCCCATCTCCTTACTCGACGAAGCAACAAATCCAGAGCTCAACACATTCTTCCCATTCGACCCATACCGTCTACCTAAATCACACACTTATATCCAAGGCATATATCGAGAGTGGTCGAGTGTTGCGCTTGACGACGAGGAGGATGATGAGGAAGAAGAGGAAGAAGAGACGCAGGAGACGGATGCGGAGGGACCGGAATTGCCGGACGGATTACTTATAACACGATCAAGGTCGGGTGGTGCAGACGATCTTGGTCTTGGAAAGTCATTAGGAGCGATGAGCATCAGTCCGATACGCTAGCCAGTGGTTGCATTGGATCTTCAGATTGGAGTTGTGTAGGTTTTTTCAAATTGGTGAAATGTGGAATTAAAGTTATCGCGCATTGTTATTCTTGCTCATCGTACATTGTCATGTTTTACTATGTACACACATCGTATGCATTGTTCATATAATCTTCTATCGACTGACCATGTATGTATACATACCATTATTACCAGAACAGATAGCTACTTATCAGGTTTTATTATTTGTTTGCAAGCACATGGAGCGAGCTGATTTTGGCATCATATGCGCTGGGCCCCCTGAGGTACTACAAGTAAGTATAGTAGCTATTGCACAATCACTCTCTTGATGTTGCCAATCACTATGAATATTATGATGGAGATGCAAATAATATCATCGAACAAAAATTTATGTGACTTTCCTTTTTTGGTGGTGCGAAACAGATAGTCAACCTTGACAGCTTCAATTCAAGAAGTAGTTCAGAACACAGACCTTGCGATGGTTCAATTTCTGGTTCCCTCAAATGCACCACCAGTTGTGCATGACACAAGATTCAACAGTTCCGTCTTGAACAGACTACACTTCAACGACGACCATCTTGAGGTCCCATCGAATGTACCAGACACGCACTCCGACATTAGGACTTGCAGAGCAGCAAGACGTCACTGACCTGTGGCATTTGCCGGGTGTGGACTGGGAGCAGATCAGCCAAGACACAGAATGGATGATACAATAGCATCTGTATTGGGTCAGAAAAAACATATCCGGATTGGGAGTACAATCCATTTTGGGAAATACATATTTATCTCAGTGAAAGTTTTGACTTGAGTGATACAAGGTGCCCTCTTTCATCAAAATAGTGATGATGGACATAGCTGAATCTTCTAATAGTACTAAAGTTGATAGTCATCGGGCCCCTGTATCTTTCATTGTTCGACATGACCTCCAAATACCTCTGGTTGGATGTTGACCCAGTCAGTATAATCTGAAAATTGTTTCCTGGCAAACTGACCGATTAATGTATAGGGGCACGATGACGCGACGGCTATTCTCTTAGCTCTGCATTGCCCGAATATCGAACTTCTTGGTATCTCCACAGTAAGAGTATTAGATGATTTGTGTTTTCCCTCTCAGTTCACCCCCAGATTTATAGGTGCACGGTAACGCACCTAGCCACTGCACCGCGATCAACGCAGCCCGCTGCCTTCTCGCGTTTGGTTCCAAGCCCGAGGTCAAGGTGTACGCCGGTGCAGACAAACCGCTTATCGTCCCCAACAAGCATGATCCCGAGATACATGGTCCTGATGGTCTAGGCGGCGTGGAAGGACTCCCCGATCCAGATAGCCCACGGCTTCGTCCATGGTTCGCGACTGATAACGACGGGGAGCCCATTAGTGCCCTAGAGGGAATAGTAAAGTCTATCAAGCAAGTATGGAATAAGGGCGCGGGGAGAAAGGTTACGGTAGTCTCCTGTGGTCCGATGACGAACATCGCCATCTTCGTTGCAGCCTATCCGGACTTGCTTCCTGCCATCGAAGAGTTTGTGTTCATGGGAGGTGGTGTCGGCGTGGGCAACCGGTCTGCTGTTGCGGAATTCAACATCATGTGTGATCGTAAGCGTTGCTGATTGGAGTCAGCATAAGTTATTTGAAGCTCCCTGTCTAATATATCTATCGCCAGCCCACGCGTCGCAGATTGTTCTCGACGCACCAGTGAGGACGGTGATGATTCCAATTAACGTTTCCCATACAGCTATTGTTGCCAAAGCTATCCACACACAACTGCTCTCTCCAAGAACGCCAGAGTCAGAGGCTCTTCCATCAGCTGCGACGAACCTCCGCCACACCCTCTCAACCCTCATAGGGTTCTTTTCTGACAGCTATAAATCCACTTTTGGTTTCAATGATGGTCCCCCTCTTCACGATGCCTTGACTATCGCGTACGTATCACGACCAGATTTATTCACAACTATACGGAAACGTGTCGATGTTGAGCTGGCGGGAACTCACACACGAGGGGAAACTGTCGTGGATATTTGGGATTATCAGAACTTCGATGATACATGGGGCGCAGGTGGAAAGAACTGCTTAGTCGCCCGTTCAGTCAACGTGCGTTTCATGCGTCATCGGCCCGCTAAAAAGTAGAGCTATATATTTCGTAGGTGGATGGGTTTTTCGATCTTTTACTTGCGTGTGTTGCAATCGCGGATGGTGTTTCTCCTATCAACATCCAGCTCTGACCCATTTGCTTGGCTTCGGAGGGACGGGATCTCTTCCTTACCTACATTGCATCAGTCAGGTAACGATAGGAAAGCAAGGGTTGGAGTGCCTATTCATTGCTGAAGTCAACATAGAGACCCAATCGATCAGGGTGTACACCGTATTTCAAGGTCTGCCTGTTTCTATAATTTAGCTCGTGAACAACAATATCCGTGGATCAGCTCCCCAAACGTCACCTATCAATATCTACCTCTCTCAGATTATCGCTTAAGATTTGTGCGAACACGGTATCCGTGGATCAGCTCCCCAAACGTCACCTATCAATATCTACCTCTCTCAGATTATCGCTTAAGATTTGTGCGAACACGGTATCCGTGGATCAGCTCCCCAAACGTCACCTATCAATATCTACCTCTCTCAGATTATCGCTTAAGATTTGTGCGAACACGGAGAGGTTATCCATATTGGGGTTCATGGTGTGCTGGTCTAGAAATACCGTCGTGCTTCAATTGTCGGAATGGACTTCCTCCAACCCCACCTCTATATATTGATCTCTACGTATTAGCCTCTAGTTCGCTAATCGAAAAGATCAAACATTCAAGTATAAAATCTGCTTGTGGTGTGTTCATTTCTTCCTCGCACCGATAACGGCGCAGATGATTACTTGCGTACTTGTGCATGCATCTCTGTAACATTGGATATAAGAGTATATATATATATATGTTCTATAACCTATCCACACTCTTGACAAACGCATTGACAGGTTTAGGGATACCATTGTGAACAGTTACCTTACTGGTAACAGCTGGACTAACTTTGACTGTGCTTGGCGCATATGGCTTGGGGCTTGGCTTCCATTGTGTCAGCCAGGTCTTGAAGTATCTCAGAGCGGCAACTTGCACGGTTTTGATAGTCATGTCGACCTGACCAGCCAAGGCCTTAAGATCGGAGCAATGGAAACCATCGCTGATGTAGACCAGCTGATTGCTCTGGACGGTATGCTGAGTAGCAGAAACCGTAGCATCCTTCCAAGGGTCACCTACAGTGAATGTATCAGTAAGCATAGAAAGAAACAATATAAAATTCACTAACGTTGACCGTTAGCAAAGAAGAGGCGGCTCAACTTGACATCCCAGCCCTTGTAGACCTTATTCGTTTCGTAGATTGCGGTATTGGGCGGTTCAGGGAAAGCTTGGGGGAACATTAATTGGCATTGACGCTAAAATGACAAAGGGTCAATTGAACAAGTCTACGACACATGTAAATCGTACCAAGTCGTATGACGGTTGAACGAGGCGTGTGACCAGAGTGGGGTGGCCTTTCGGAGCACCTTCCTATCAGGGATAAAATGTCACCAATGAGTATTAATTCGAAGATAGAGCCTATCCAAACCTGAAGATAGCCGACTTCATTACATCTTGAAATTGGATCAGTCATCAGTCAACAAAAATGTCAAGAACATACACGATCCAGAACCAGGAGCGCCATGCATTGTCAATACTGGTATCGGTCCAGTATGATTGAGTTGGGTCATAGGTACCCAAGCAAGTCCTTATGAAGTAAGAGTTGAAGAACCGGTATTTTCATGGCAATACTTTAACTTACTCTGGGTCCACATTACCACAAACTTATCCGAAATTCATGAGATTGACTCAGAAGAAACGACCAATGTGTCTCACTGTGAGCGTAGTATGTGTTTTTGAAGTAGGAACTCCAAGCGGCGAGAGCATGGTCCAATCCCCAACCAGCGGCAGGCGCAGTGACACCATTTTTGACCTCAAGAGCATCACAGAATTGGTAAAATTGCCCCCCAGGGCCAGTTGTAGGTTGAAGAGATTGCCAGTCCCATAGATTGTTGCGGACTACGGCACATATAGGTTAACATTAGAAAAGGAAGATATACACGATTATCTTACGAGCGCCAGCAACGTCATCAAGGTGTGTCATGTTGCCGAGACCAAATGTTTCCTTGAGGGCCTGAATCGCAGTGGTATTTTTGCCAGTGAACGTTTTATCAACATGAGCGACTACAGCTTGCACGTCAGCCGAGCAGTTGGTGGGCATGTGTAGACGGACAGGTTCGAAGTACTCCCAGAAATTGCTAATTTGTGAGTCGAATCAGAGTATCACACCGATTTATTAGGAATGAAAATTACAGAATTGCTTCCACGACACCCGAAGATCCATAGCCAGCCCAGAAAATTCCTGGTCGGCTTTCGAATCATTGTATTAGACAAGTACAATACGTGTTACGAAGTAACCTCACCTGACCATGGTCCAGCTTGTCAGGGCACCGGAATAGCTTCCACCGATGAGGATCCACGGAGCTTTGTCCGGAGAGACTTGGTCGCCTTCCGGCATCGGGAGGTTCACAGTTTTGGCAAAGTAGACCAAGTCATCGACCGCCTGTTGAAGGGTGTGGAGTCTCAAGCTCTCCACGGTCAAGTCCGGTTTCGGGTTACTGAAGCCGTAGAATCTGTGCTCGAGTACAATGGTGCTGGCATTTTGTTGCTGAGCAATGAGACCATTTATGGTCTGGTTAGTCAAGTACCCGGAATACCCTGTATCGTACCTTCAGCAAGGGAAATGCACTACAGATGGCCATAGTTACCGTCAGCGTTGCCTTCTCCGGGTGTCATTAGGATAATAGGTCCACCTACGACGAGTGGATGTTTGAGTCAACGACCACTTGGAAATAAATCTCTGGAAAGTAAATACAACCCACCTGGTTCATAAAACTCGTATGTGTGCCAATAACGTTGTTTGAAAGTGCCCAAGGATGGGTTGTTGTGGTCAATCAGCTGATCAAAGTGATAGACTTTGTCGTACGGAGGAAGTTCTGTCCCGTTTCGACTGTACACTGGTGCGTTTGGATTCTCCAAAGGAGCGCGAGGAACGCCAGGAAAGCGCAACATATTGGCGTGGAGACGACCATCGGGAAGACGAGCAGAAGCCAGCAGCGATGACAATGCCAGCGAAGATATTATAATACCAAGCTTCCGAGCAATCCGCGTAGCCATGGGTCCCGAGAATACCAAAGCTCGACGAAGGTGTCAAGGGTAGTTGGGTGATAAGTGGGATAGCGCTCCAATGACCATTATATAACAGCTGGCCTCGAGACACCCTCTGCATACGTACGCGAGCCATGTGGACAAGTAGGAATTTATCATGCGGGTCAATAGTAGGTCAAGGAATCAGACTGCTACTAGTCTTAGATCAAAGAAGCACAATCGGTACACCTTAAATCCGATAAGTGCATATGGGCCACGTCGCATTTCAACCGGTATCGCCATCCCACCACTATATTGATGATTTAGATCCGAGGGCGAAGTTGGGCGAAGGTAGCAGAAACCTGAGTTCGATTAATTGTTAATACTGGCCTCATTCCAACACTGTTTGGAATAGAGTCACTGTACTTACACTTTGAATGATGGAGATAAAGATGAATAGGAATCTGTTCTGCTGAGGCTGCGGGAGGTTTTGGCCTCCTGAACGAAATATGTAGCTCACTGATCATCGATCATGAAGAACCTGCCAAGGGTAACGCAACACGGGTCTACCCGTCTATTTTAATTATAAGTTTCGACGCTCCGCTCGCGGTCGCGTCAAGTCCATATCTTGTTGCAACACCGCTTTTCTTGTCAACCCCGGGGCCGTGGTATTCTTGTCAAGAAAATATTAAGGACAAAACCCTCGCTTCGAACACTTTTTGACACAGAACAGTCTCCTTCCAGTCCGGAGTTGAGGCAACTTTCAGAAATTGACTGGTTGGGCGGCAAGGCGGTCACCAACTGCAACCCCTGGAGGCCTGAGGCCTGAAGCTGTATTTTTGACACATCCATCCGGAACGATGAATCGCCTAACAATTTCGAAACTTGAAAGAGTCAACTTTAAGTAAATGTGAGCGAAAGTTTATGTACTATAAAGCTGAAACCACCAAGTTCCAGCTCAAGCTTCACCCGCCGTCGCCGCAATGATCGTGAGCAGTATCCACCTTGAAGCTATGTGCCTCGAGACAATCGACCTCCTCTGCCGTGAATAGGCCTGAGCCCCCTGTCTGGGAAACGCGCCCCTCGCGCGAAATGCCAGCGTTCAACGTTCATTGAAGCTTTCAAGCGCCAAGAACGACGCGGTCACATGACAGGTCAGAGTGAAGAATCCAAGAAGAATCTATTTACAGCTATTTTCATAACGTTAGGCCCCTTTGACTTCCCGTTATTAGTTGTTTGGCCTGATATCCGCGATGCCGGACTTGCCGACAAGTAGCTACTCATTTAAAATTAGCACCGTTACATATTACTTCTCTTTTTCTCTTCTTCCTATAGTACTATGAGGCGTCAGCTCAAGAAACTAATTTTACGACTTGTTTCTTGTCGATTTCCAGGAGACTCACAGTTACTTCAAAGCCATTGAGTATCCGAGTTCGCCCATCAACTGTCCTCTTCAGAGCTA
>JAGGAX010000176.1:0-15078 GCA_017657335.1 Termitomyces titanicus | reverse complement strand
GCCACCAAAAACAAGAGAAAATCCAAAAGGGGCAAATCTTTGGAGATAATCAAACCCTGGAGATTGCCTTGATGCCAGCACTGAATGATAAAATTAGCAGCTCCGGAGTATGCCTTGATGGGATCAGTCTCTGGAGATGTGCGATCAAAGGATCACCTAAAAGGAAAAATGGACAAAATGGGTAGTAGTCCCCTGACAATCACTTGTGCATGATCCTGCTGCTTGTCCTCAGTTAGTTATGCCTGACAACGAAGAATGGAGTGGCCTCCTTGCTGGATTGAAAAAACGGTGTGTCGCATCTGTGGCCAGATTGGAAGCTAATCAAAGAAGAAGGGTTGTCACACTAAATCAGCCGTTCAGCCAAGCGTTTCAAAGGAAACTCTGCCAGAACAAGTGTCTGTTCTTGGAAAGCGTGTTCGCAAGCCAATTGGAACAAAGGAAGTGATTCTACTCACCATGGATGCTGATGGAAACCCACTGAAGGCCAATGTGAGTAAGTCCACAGCTCACAAGAAAGGAAATGCAAAGGAGAACACTTGGTAGGTTATCCTATCCATCCACGCAAACAGTGGAGTTGAACTCACGTTTTCACAGTGTGAAGAAGTAAGTTTGATTAGTGAGGTTACAGTTGACATGTCTTCTTGGACGTTTTAGCATTTTGGTGTTTGTGCAGCATGTTGTGTTGTGTTAATCAAAATAAATGGTGTGAGAACATGCCTGTAGTGAATAATTGACTGCATACTTGAATGAATAGTTGACTTGTGTAGTTCAGACTCGGAGAAACAGACTTGATGACATTGGCGGGCCAATCCAATGGCAGACTTGTGTGGAGGCTGTAATGTTGAAATGATTTGATTCTAGAAAAAGTCGAAACAAAGAGAAATGGGTACTCTAACGGCTATGAGCAACATAGTGCAGTATATTGTTGTCAAGCGCAAATGTCATAAGTAAATATGTGGATTGGCTATTTTATTCCTGGAAAAGAAAAATATAAAATGAAATGAGGGTGGAATGTACAGCATGTGGCAAGACAATGCAGAAGAGATTCCTTTTCAGTGTGAATGCTGGTATAGCGCAAATGGCATAAGTAAATATGTTGATTGGTTATTTTATTCCTGGAAAACAAAAATATAAAATGAAACAAGGGTGGAATGTACGGTGTGTGGCAAGACAATGCAGAAGAGACTCCTTTTCAGTGTGAATGGCTGGTGTGAGATTTGTTATTTGGGTATGTTTTTTGTGGAAAGGAATTTGGCTTTTTGATTCTTGGAAATGAAATTCAAAAAACATCAAATTAATTAATGGTTGAGGTATTGGTGGTATGTGATGCTTCACTATGCAGGGAGTTGTCTCTGGACACACATTAACACATCCGCTATACAAGGCTAAGTATTCCCACCTTTCATACATATGTTATCCTGTGATTCATGATTCATGGAAAATTGATTTTCCGGAATTGGAACACTGGGATATATTCGACGATGTTATTATTGACAAGGCACATCAGAATGGTGTGACTATTAATAAACCTAGGTGCAAGATTTCAAAGTGAGATTCAGGTACAACTGTGCACAGACCTGGGAGGAATGGCAGGATGCAGCCAAGGCAGGAGGACAGAGCAGTACCTGCTGCTGAGGGCTGGTCAGGGTGCGGTTGGGGTGCAACGAGCGTGTGAGGTGGCCTGGGAGCTTTTTGGCGCTGGTTGGATCAAGTCACGTGCCCTGTAAACGAGAGGCCCTAATATATTAGCCTAGTCTTGTACTGAGAGGGATCTAATATATGAAACTGACTGTATAGCCTGCGACGAGAGGTAAAAGAACCAACCGAGTGACTCAAGATCCAGCGGCCATAGAATATTACGAACAATTTGCAACTGTCAACTCAGATACTTATTATAGTTACACATTTGATAGATATATATACAAGAACATGTAGGGGGTAAAGGGGATAAGTAATGGTAGGTGGTAATAGTACACAAGTGAGGAGGTAGATACACCAAAATTGATGGACATACGAGATATCAACAAGTTTAAGAGCATATGAAACAAGATCAATTAACGGGCAAGCAGTCTAGGTATACACGAAATGATATCTAATCATATCAAGATTAATCCATTGAGTGAGTGTCATTCATTGTCGAGGTATATCTTGAAACCTTAGCGCTTCCAGTCCTTTGAGTCCACGACGTGGGTGTCTATATCTTTCATCACCAGCAAGATTACCAATAGCATTGAGAAGGTCATTACAGTGGAGAGGTTCTATATAACATTAGAAGCAGCAAATAAATGAATGCAAAGGGTTTACATACTGGTGATGTGGTCGTCCATTCCTGCTTGAAGACAACGTTCGTTGCCAATCACTGTCAACGAGTCAAAACGAGTGTATGTGAAGAAAGACATGTATGTACTAGCGTGTGCGGTAAGAGCAATGATAGGAGTCAATGGTAGACCACGGTGCATCTTGTACAAACATATAAGCTCCGTCCCCTCCATACCTTCCATGAACGGCATTGACACGTCCCTAAACACCTTGTCAACAACACGACAACAAACTCACAAGAATAATATCAAACGATTTATTCTGCGCAATGCAGCTCTTGAACACATCAACCGCCATCTCCACAATCTCAACCGTATGTCCATACTTTTTGAGAATCTTAACTGCCAATTTCTAATTGACGAGGTTATCTTCGGTGAAGAGGATATCAAACGTGACGTTGTTGGGCGCTGCAACGAGGTTGACAGTGTTGGATTCCAGAGCGGAAACGGGAGCCGACGCGAGGTCTTGGGCAGTCACGGATGTGGTGAGCTGGGCACTGATACTGTTGTTGAGACACCATTTCACTAACCGGGGCTGAGTCAGATTGATATTGAGGAAGCACACGTGGGACGTACAATTAAGACGGGGCATCAAAGGCGCAAGTAGAATGATAGGTGCTCGTACTTGCGGATACATTCAGTCTGACGGCACCATCAGTACTCAAAATTGCAAGGTGAGGAAGCAGACGCACAACAGTAAGAGAATCAACAACGATTGTGTCAATATGCAGACACTTTTCCTTGTCCGCAACTTCACTGACAGTATGTAAGACATGCAGGCGCTAGCACAGCTCCTTGATACAATCAAAGACGCTGGTGGTATCATACAACAAATTGACAGAGAGAATTGTACACTTTGCGAACGGGGACATCTTTGAGAGTATTGTTTCAATAGAGGAGTGGCTGATCTGCAAGGTGATATTGAAGAAGAACTTGGATCCTTTGACTAAACCTGGTTTTTCTGAGGACAAACAACGTCAACTCCGCAGAAAACGCACCTTCCACATTCCCTGGACATCAGGAACGGATGCCTGACCACCTAGTATCCCTTCTGTGCCGACCTCAAGGGAGACCCTCATGACCTCATTGGCGAGAGTACTAAGCTGAGCCACCATTGAGTGAGGTCAAGCATCTTGCCCTGCACGTTGACGTTGACAAACTTGCTGAGGTCACCCTGTGCAACGGCCTTGATGACTTCGGAAATGGAACGAACTTGGTCAGTGAGGTTCAAAGCCATTTTCTGCGGAGCGTGTGTGTCAGTAGGAGTGAATAGAGAAAGAGAGACGTACGTTGATTGTGAGGTCTGCCCAGGTGCCTTGTACACCTTTGCCGGTAGCCTCTAACCCTGTCACTGCTGGCACTGGGACCTGTTTCTGGCAGAAAAAGTGACAAAGAAATGTGTCATGCACTTTCCATGTCATTTTGTCATAGGAAAAATATAAGCAATTTCTTATTGGAAATGTCAGAAAAATACCTACCTTTTTCCAAGCTTTCACCTACATCAAAATAATATCTATTTTCCATTCTATTGCTGTCCAAAACAGTATGGAAAATTGTCCAATACTTCATTTGAAGTTTCTTTTAGAATAGGAAATCAAATTTACTTTTGAAGCAGACATGGAAAGACTTTTTTCTTTCTATGTTTCTTTTTGGTAATTTTGTCCCTTTTCCTCAGCAAACAGATATTGAAATTTGAAATAATTTTACTAACAAAACTTGAGAAAAGGAATACAATTTATATTTCCACCTGAGAAAGGTTGAAGAAACAGAGATTGACTCAATGAGCGAGTCACTGAGGGAGCCACCCTGGGAGTCTCCAGTGACTCGGCACCAACATAAGAAGAGTTACAACCGCAAGATGACCTTCATTTGATCAACTCGATGAGCGAGTCACTGAGGGAGCCAGTCTAGGAGTTGCCAGTGACTCAGCACCAACACAAGAAGAGGTACGACCGCGAGATGACCTTCATTTGGCCCATCCTCCCCTCCCCTCCCCATCAAAAAAACCTACTAGGGTAATGATGATGGTTCAGCGAGTTGAGAACAAGGCTGCAAGGTGCATCATCACATGGGTCACAGTCAAACTTGATCATGGTGCTTGTCCATGTTGTTCCATCCTTCCTCATTCCTCCCCTACAATTTCTCATCCCCCAATGCCCATACCTATTTACCTTCTCTCTTCTGGCTCGTAAGAATCCTCATCTGAGGGCCAGTCTCGGGGTGCTAATCAGGTCCGTATCTCTGACTCAACTGACTCGAATATCCCCATACTCTGGCTTACGATACGTGAGCTCATTTCTCATCATTCATTCCTTCGTAGCTAGCTAAACACCACCTGTGAAGCAGGGCAAACAACGTATAACGTGAACCAGCTCTCAGCAACATCGCTCTCGTCCACGGCATAACTACTATCTCGCCCGTTCTAGTGATTCAATTTAGTAATTTAGGAAATTTCTTTGCTTTTGCTGGTTCCTCTCCTCTTACCCATGTCCACAGGATTGGACACTGACGCATACGCCATACACTTCTCCGAGCTCAAAAAACCTCAAGGGTGGATAAACGCTGCGGGTCTGTATTAATTTCTTCGTCTAATCAACATGTGATGATTTCATCCTGCTTCTGACTTCACCGATTCCTCCATGAAAAAAACCAATATCAAAAGCAAACAAGCTTGTTAGTGCGATCGTGCCTTCCCGCGCACCAAGACTGGGACTTCTGCGCCATACGCCCTCCTTGTAATGCTTTGATTCACATTTCTGACTGCAGATCAGGGGTATATACGGAAATTCTCATGGCTTAGACGATCTAATTCCGTTTCTGGGTGTACAAATACCCCATCTTCTGATGTAGCCGAGTGTGCAGATATATCTGGTACTTAGATGCATGACGAACACTTCTACATGATGAAGTTGGCTACTGGCGTATACCGCACGGGTGCGTGTCGCCAGTTTCAGTCACTCTTATCAAATTGCTGACCAGTGCTCAGAGATGCGACATCGATCGTAGGTTTTGAGTACAATGCTCAAGTACGTAGCGCTATCGATCTCCAACGCGGGGACAATATGAGTAAATCAACTGCATAGGGAGAGTCTGGAAGACTTGTTCGTGCCTTCAACAGGCTGAACTGCTTAAGGTATCATAGTCCAAAAGGGTAATATTGTCGCTCCAATCCGTGTAATCAACCCCAATCCAAACACTTCTGATGGACTGAACGCTAAAGAACTCCAACCGCACTGGGTTGGAGCATCCGACAGCCAAAATTACTACTGCCTGACCTTCTTGTATAGGCCAAGGATATATTTGTAAGCTGAGTAGTAGAATGTAACGTTGTTCCATGCTATCATGGGATTCAGATAGTGGCTGCGCAAAGGTCGAACTATCCAACTTTTGAACTGCTCGGCACTCCAGAGACCGAGATCGAGCCGAATCGTACGATCCCAGTTAGGTGCCAAAGTCCAGATAGTGATTACAAGAATAGTTCGTTTACAGACTGGTCTACGAAGAATCGTATGCCACGGCGGTCAAATAATTCCTCCATTTGAATCTGAGGATGGTCGATGTGTGTTACATTGTCCTTTGACAACGATCAAAGAGAGGTACTGACCCTTTTGGACCCTACTGATCTTCCCAATGAGGAGAAAGATTTACGTCCAACAAAAGGTTTTTCTTTGATTGATCGAACAACTCCGAGGAACTGACATTCGGCACGAATCAATGAGCGGATGGATGGATCTTGTCAAATGTGTCTCCATTAGGTCTCCATAATGATACCCCTTGCCAAATTTAGTCTCTATGCGCTCACTCCTGGTGATCCGGCTTGCCCATAAAGTTTCGTTTCAAGAATTTCCGCCACGTTCTACTCCACCTAGCACGGTACAATTCTTTCTTATTCGCGACTAATATGACAGATGATCATACTCGACGTTGCGCAGAGGCCCCGGGTACAAAGGAATCGATTTTTCAACCAAGCACTAGTTTGGCCGTGATGCCTCTTAATGGTCAAATGCCTATCTCAGTATTTGAACGACACCGAGAAGTTCCTGATGTTGCCCGCGCCATTGTTTCACAGCATTTCCCTAGATCAGGTGGAACGCCTTGTGGCATCGTGTGGACACTGGAAAGTTGCTTCCGGAAGCCCACGCTGTGATCTCGCCAAACGTATACGCCATTCCGTCACAGGATCAATCATTTTTCGGCAGTGTCATATGCAACTTGTCCATCTGTACGTAGGATTCAAACTGCATCTTGTGGGGAGGAGTGTGGAGATAGAATACACATTCAGTACAAGGTAGATTGTGTATACGGGGATATGCGTACATGATACAGGACTAACAACATACGTGTCGATAATGAGGGCTAACTACTTCCCCAATCGCGAAGAATAGATCTGTGGGAAGAACAAGACCAAAGAGTGCACACAAGACAATAGAATCATCCAAAGAGAAAATACTACAGATTGATTGTAGAAATACACACTCGAGATCTGAAGCAAGGTACCATCTCACACTGACATCGGTTCACCCGGGACCGGAACCGAAACAGGTTTTGAATGGAATGCGGGACGCAATGCCGTTGAAACCTTGGAGTCAGCAAAGGATTGACTGTAAGGCGCTGAAGGACTATAGGTGTAAGTGCCCAGTGGCGGAGAAGGTGACGGCGATGACATGTCGTCTCGCTGATCAGAGCGCACGTGCGATTGAGAGTATCGACTTGAAGGAAGGCGTGAATCATAGGAATCTTTCTCGTAACCGTTTTCCCTATGCCAAGGCTGTTTAGATGTCGCGTAGACGGGTGATACATCGTCTGGTGATGAGTCGAGTTCATCTTCCTCATCATCAGATATATCTGAATTGTCTTCCATAGATTGGCTGGCGATGGGAGGATGACCGAACGAGTTCGTAAGGTGAGTTTCGGTTCGGGAATCTCCAGGAATGAAAACGAGGTCTCTCGGTGACCCCCGCTTTCGGCGCCGCCGGTTGTTAATGGCTGGGGCTCTGGCCACTCCTGGGGCCGTGTGGTTTCGATAATGCCGACGCATATTCGAATTTACGTTGAACTCGCGAGCACAGTTGGGCCAAGGACAACGGAAGGCTAATTGAATAGGTCAATTAAGTCAATTTTCCAGAAGAAAAAGAATACGAAAGTGCGACTTACGGGTGGCACCAGTATGCGTGTTGACGTGAATCCGGAGGCTACTAGGCCTGTTGAATCTTTTAAAGCATGTTGGGCACATATGTTTCTTTCCGTTGTGAGAACTAGAGAGATCACCATCACTAGCAGCATCAGGATCGTCAGGTGAGCGACCGCGAGTGGGCTGGGTACTCGTTACAGGAAAGGAGATGATACCAGCAGAGTATCCACCATGAGGAGATGACATGCTACTCGCGTATTCAAGATTACGCGCGGAAGCGATGAAACTGCTGCGGGGTAGACGGGCTTGGCCGACGCCTCGCGCCATAGCGTCATGGTCCGAAACGGAGATTCTAAAGACAGATCCGTTGGGAATCTCGCCTTGAGGTTGGTGAGCGAATGTTATAGATGTTCCTCCTCGGCTTGGGAACGTAGCGCTCGAAGCAATGTGCTGAAGGGACGAGCTGGATGGGTCAGAGCGGTAGACATCAAAGGAGAAGACCGGGGAACACGAGTTAGGATCGTTGTTGTGCCGCATCTGTGGGCTAGAAGATAAATGGTCGTCTTTTGTCGTTGAACTAAGAGGTGAAGGCAGTCGCGTGTGCGGTGGATAGGCAGAGGCTGTGTGACGCCGTGTGGTCGGCAGCAACGGAGGAGTCTAGGTCCGTTGTGAATATAAACGATCGGCGCTTCAAAGCAGAGTGACCTACCGAGTGTTCACGATGGAGTAGTCGTCCTGGTGTTCTGGTGTGGCTAATGTCCTTCAAAAGATGTTCTAAAGATCATGAGTGGACGTCGACGAAGACGGCTGCGCTCGCATACCAGGAAACATCTCGTGAATACTAGGTAGAACGACACTACGTCCACGTTGCATCGCAACCATTATCGCTGAGGGAAAGAGTCAACCGTTGGGAGTCGACGAACGGGTGACAGAACACTATATATACGAGGCTGCAATACAAGAGATGAACCGACTACAAGACACAGAACGTGAATGCAGGTAATTAGAGTCTGTCCGAGGCTTTAGCGCCGAGGCAAAGGAGGGTGTCTTTAGCCAAGAGGTAAAGTGGACGGACTGTCATTTTGAACGCTTCTTAACGACCAAAAGGAGAATTCCGGGCCAGCCTACGGATTCAAAGAAGGGATGATTAGATGCTCGAAAGGCGACGGTGAGAATACCGGCAAGGCTGATACTGAAAACGGAAGGAATGGAGGATTGGCGCCTTGTCCGAACCTGATTAGCCGTTACAGCGTCCTTACTAATATGGCGAAGTGTCGATTTACCGCTCATTACAAGCAAGAAAAGTGTTTCTTTGGCCTATCCATTACATACAGCTATTCACCATTGCCACGATGCAAATCCGAGGACCCCGTAACCCGAGAGCGAGGTGATCAGGGGGTATCGATTTCTAGCTTTCCACTGTGCCGTCTGTGACGTGGTAAAGTGCCCCTCAACACCCTCAAACCCGAAGCGATAACACTGGAAGCGCGTATCTCCACAAAGGGAGTAGTCAATCCGGCGCAAAACAAGAAAATCGACGATCTAGTCATGGGAAAAAGGCACCGTATGACTGAACGACGATCTTAAAAATGTGATTGTCACTCCGCGAAGCCCATGACACACGGAGATGGAGATCTGCACTATCATTTACATCTTTTCCTCTTAAGCAGATCTTCCCCAATTGAGGCTAGCAGTTTACACTGTGGCATTCTGGAAAACTTCACGCACATCAGTGTCATACCGAGTCACTTTGACGCTACTCAATGCAGCCACCCCAGCGTGGATCCGTCTGCTTTCCCATCAACTACAGAACTCTAAGCCAATATCGGTTTCTTAGATGTTTCCCGCAAACTTCTAATTACCAAACTGCCGATCACGTCGCCAGGTGTCAACCGGTGTTCTAATGCTGCAAGCTTGGAGGATTTTCGGCGGACGAAGATCTGCGAACTTTGTCTACACACTAGCCCTGAAATTAGTCAGAACCTGGGGCATTCAATTCCCCTTTTCTCGACAGTGCTTCTTCGGGTGAGTCGCAGTATGAAGAACGATGTGCTGGCGTGGTGATGCTGGAGTCACAAAGAAGAGTAAGAATGGCGGCCAAGTCCCTGGACTGCGCGGAGGTGGCCTTGCCTGCCTTATTCTTCGAACCATATATGTGGCGCGTGCTAACTCTACAAAAGCATCACCAAAAGCGATGGATCAATGCTGCGGCTTCCAAGCACCCTCTAGAACCATAACGTTTTGCCGACAGGTAAGTACCGCTCCGATAGTGAAAGCCTGTTGCCTCGTGTGTTAACATGCTTACACCCTGACCCACCTGTTTCCAGCCATCGTACTTCTCAATCACACGATTTACACGATAGCAAGGGTTACGTACCTTGAAGTCAACCAGAGACTATTGTGACTTATGCACGTTCAGTCACCCACCGTCTATCTCTACAATGGCCGGGAAAGGGTCTCTCTAGTCTCTCATGTAGAGTGAAACTTTATGGAAAATGGGTAAAACATTATATTGGAGTTTGATTCGTATCGTTGACGTTGATCATGCGAGACGCCGTAGCACCGAGAAATGCGAGGAAAAGTCACATCTGGATATGTACAACAAACTTCATTCCCACATCCGTAAACGAAGCTGAAAATGCCGAGTGATACCTCCGACGTCGACGGCGACATTGAAAGCCTTAAGTGGTATTCCTACTCGGGTTGAGCTAGGAGCTGTCGGCGCGCCCGTGCTATCAAGAACTAGTCATGCGACGAGTAAAGCCTATTCATAGGATGGCGCATCGAACGATCAGGAAGGATAATGATAAAATCATGCTCCATCGATCATAACACATACGATGCTATGTCCAGAAATGTTTTCCAGGAGTATCTTCGAGGAAATAACATATCACTATGAAGAGATACTTGGTATCACAAGTGAAGCGGGGCGGTGTCTCTCCGTACCGTGACACCGCCCTTCATCAGAGCAATTGCAGCTTATAGATCCAGAGAACTTACGCGTTCATTTGCTCAGGAGTCACTCGTACAGACTTGTGAGTATCACAAGAAGATCTGTTTTACCGATGATAATCAGAATAGACCGGATAACAAAATATTGACCTGAAGATCCGTGGTAAGCGTGTTCACGAACACAGTTTGCACTTGGTTAACAATGGAAACTCGGGAGTCAGTGTATCGTAACCATCTCATAAGTTGTTCAACTAGTCTAGTCCCGTCACACACACTTCTTTGGAAGAATCAGAGGGAGATGGCCTTGAATAATCACTACGGGCCGAATCCACCTGACAGTCAGCGGTGCGATCATGCCGTTGTGTTTCGCGTATACCTCTTGAAACTTATCTGCGTGGATCCAGCATCGACAAAAATAGCGAGAAAAACCTGACACGTGAGGCAAGAAATGATGACCATCCAAGCGCGGAAGATCATTACAAGGTAATCAAAGAAGGAGTACCCCTGGTGATGAACACAAAATTGTGCATTGCAGACATTTGTTTCGAACTTCGTGCTCCAATCGACGTTATGATTGCTGCGGGAGCATTTCGAGATTAGTAGAGTCGCTTGATGCCGTATCGCTGCTGTCAAGACGCAAATTTCCGGCGGGGAATCGGACGTAGGATGACTGAGTCAAAATGTATCAGAACACCACTGACAATATGTTAAATAGTACATCCTTGTTACGCTCTGCAGATCCATTTAACGTCGCTAGTAAGTAAGAAACAATGGATCATAGCATTCTTGAATGGAATATGAGTCTTACTTAGGATAGTTGTACATGTCGACAGGCAAGTATATTTGACGTTTTCCAGGGTAGACTCGCACAGCGTATAGAACATCTTCAACGAGATAAAAAAAATCTCCTAGGCAGGACGTGTAAGAAGTAAAATCAGAGTGAGGTCACATTCGCTTTCGTTTGGTACGAGCTCGAAGGGCCCAGTCAAGATCGAGAAAAAAAATGAATGGATGTGTGGCTGTGCAGGCAATCGTGTGGCCAAAGTTGCCGGCGGCAGCGGCGGCGGCCGGGCCTAAAGTGGCCGGGCCTAAAGTTTACGAACGAACGAGAGTCTAGGCCAGAACTGACGACAATGTTGACTCACTGCTTACACGCTCTGTCCGTATGAGCTTTGCTACGCTGCTAGCAAGCGCCGAAGCTTTTGAGCTTGAACTTGCTTGAACCTTTCGGGTTTCTACGGTAAGTCCTTAGGTCGATCTGACGTTCACTTTCATCAAGCATGTTTTTTCATAGAAAATTGTAATCATTATATTTGATCTGTCGCTAAAATAGCGACATTCTCGTTTCTTTGGCATCCTGCCAGAATGCGCTTATGTGACGCTGCTTAACGGGGTAGACACTGTTGTCGGGTACGTAAGCACCTGTTTCCTGGCCCACTACTGATCGGTGTTTTCCCATTATCCACATGGTGTATAGATAGGTATTTTCATTCTATTCGACAGCTCCACATCTTCACAATGGTGTCTCAGCATGCATTCGATATCATGCATCTCGGTGGGTGTCCACGAGATGGTCGGCCGGAACGTCCACATTAAGGTCTCTTCGACACCCGGGATGTTCCAGCATTCGCCGAGATTACCGGTATATCGCAGTAGATAGATATCCTTGATTGTAGAACTGTTTATTAGACATCAGTATGGAAATCTTCCACAACAGCGTCACCGTGAGCTAACTTGACGATCACTTAATGTCTTGAAGTCGGCGAAAAGATGAAACTGTCGTTCTGCGTACACGTGCTGATGTCCACTTCGACGTGTCTCTAATTCCGGTTCTCATGCATCCAGTCTTCAAGTTCCCTGTATGTCTTTTTTTTCTCGAGGCTTCGGGACCTCCAGCATTTCAGGTATATCGCCCATTATGCTCGGTGAGCGCTTGGTTTGTATAGTTTTTGCGTTGAGCTTTGGCGCTTCCAAACTTCACTTCTTGCGCCTGATCACTACCCACTTAAGGTTTCACGCATTGTTGATTGAAAGGAAATGGCCGACAAAGCCAAGACACATCTTCAATGTGTATGGTCTTAACGACCTCTGTATGCTCAGGATTGATGACTGTTGCTATATCAAGATGTAGCTTTTATTCTATCGAATCTTGACAGAAGGTACGATCCATCGAAAATCTGATAGGAAACGAAATGTGGGAACTTGATGAGCGGCGATACTGACTCATGAAAATGGACAATCATTTCTAGTGGACTGATGTCGCCATCTGTTCGCGCCGTCAGACTGTCATAACTGGCCTCTTCTCTCCCTGACGGGAGCACTGTGAACCGTCTATCGTAAGCAACAGGCACATATTCGAACATTAACACTCAGACGCACTCCACAATTGGCATTGAGACCAGGATGTCTAGATCAAAGGACAGACGAGCTCGAGAGTCCGCCAATTGCGTCTCTAGTATCATCGGTGATGTTCAAACTCATCAGATGGTCGAAATTGCCCATCTCGACGAACAGAAGCTCAAAGGAAAGGTGCCGAAGACTAAGACAAGTACAGGGAGCCTGGGCTGGTGGATCGTCCCAAGAAAGCCACGTGCTGGTGGATAGAAAGAGGACGAGTGGAGTCACGGTGATTTATGAACTTGACTCTCCCTATCGCCGATCTCCATATCCAAATATGGAACGGTACTGACACCTTTTTTCGCTCGGCCACCCGGGAGAACGCCTTGCCTCCGTTCGTGAAACGTTTTGGCCGAGGAAGCGTAAACGCGTGAACGGAGGAAGGGATGGATGTTTCTGAGACTCTGAGTATCGTCGTGTGACCCCGTTTTACTCTTTAAAGGCGTAATAGAATTATTTAGTCGAGAGAGAAACGGTGGTGCGAGGGAGCAGGCTGGCTAGTATGCATGAGCCACAACCGAATAGACATGTATGCAGAAATTTTTAAGCCAGAAACAGCAAGGACTAGAACACGCGTCTTTGAGGCTAGGATGATCCATCTAACTCTCTGTATCATCCGTTCTCAATTTCTTTTCGGTGACTCCCATCGTAGTGCCTTTCATAAAAGAAACGTCGAGTCACATCACATATCAGGTGTAGACAGAATCAATTTTTGTTGTGACACATAGAAAGCAGCGGTTTGGATCTTTCTGTTCTCCTTATCATCTACAACCATACAGGTTTATTCCAGCCTACAGGCACACTGCTCAGGCATCGAATTGAGGGTGTAGCAAACCTCACACATACCTAACGTGCTATTATTAGTCATCTTGAAAAGATACCCGGCACGTCGCAGACCCGGCAGGTTTTGTGACTCTGGAAATTTAATGTGTTGGAGAATTTGACGATAACCTGGTCGTGGATTTGCGAGTATATCATGAAAGATACTGGAGCAAATCCCGCATCTGCAAAATCGACAGCATATAAGTCTTTAATAGAAGCAGATAGGGTCGGCAGATAGGTCAACGGTAAGTTGTTGAAACTTCAACACCTATGTTGGCCACGATCAGTAGGAGTGATCTATTTCGATAAGAATACAAGTGCACGTTGTTGATATGGAAATCCATCTGTTGCACGGACTCGTACGTTGGTCCATCTTCATCTCGCCAGAGCCTGTGAGACCCCCCACAGGTCCAAGCTTTTCGTCTCCGGGCAGCGGCAACATTAGAAGCCATTCAACCGCGTCCACGATGCGTGGAACATTGACTTCCGTGGCAGCCGTGCTGGCCACATACTCCATGACGATATAACCCCGTGAACGCTCTTCCCAGGCGTCATAGACTTCCCGCACCTTGAATAAGGGGACAGGATGATGCTTCAGAGAATTGAAGATGTAGGCTTGCGTACGATCCTCCCCAATGGCGACCCGGCTACCAAATTTAATGATAGCCAGAGGGTTAAGTACCACAAGACGTGGGGGGTCTGTAGACATAATGAGAGGGTACAAGGGGTGGTCACGTGTTGAATATGTCATATCTGGGTGGATAGGTAGGTCAAGGGTCTGCCCCCTTAAGAATTTTTGGAACCCTTCCATATATGAAAATTGTTTGGCAACTGCCTGATGTACAAAATAGATTATCAGGGTTGCTTTGCCTTGCACAGCCCACCCAGTTGCTGAAACTTTAAATTATGGTGAGTTTCTCCATTTATGCTTACATATATCAATGCGATGAAGCTTGTTCCAGTCACTAATTGATGAGTCAAACATTAACCACAGCCGACATTGGTGATAGTTTTGAGGGTCTAATGACACGTAATGGACGGAAGAGGAAGACAAGGGACTTGATCTCTTTATTGGCAGAGTGTGTGTGTGGGTTTGTAGTCTCAGACATTGAGAAGAGTGAAGCGATTCAATGTCGACGTGATAGCTGTGAAACTCAATGGATAAGGCTCAGTATTGACCAAACTTGAAAGCCTTACTTACCTTTCTGTGGACAGTTTCATCTACATTGTGTAGAACTGGAGTATTGAGTGAATTTCTGGATCTGTAGGGCATGTCAGGCAAACAAATGTAGCGGTGGAAAATGACATTGTGGCAAGTAAGCTGTGCACTTTGATAGATGCCGGTGATCCAATGTCCATATATGGAAGCTTAGTCAGCAGATAGGTAGGTAGGTCAATGAGATAGTTGTTAAAAAAAATCAACCCAATGTGTCTTATTTTTTTTTTGGACACCCCTTG
>JAGGAX010000173.1:0-15285 GCA_017657335.1 Termitomyces titanicus | reverse complement strand
CTTCCATGGCATATTGCATCTATTGCATCTTCCCCTTCAGAGAGATATCACTACTGCATGACTTCCCTCTTGGCTACCTCTGGTTTTACAAGTGTAAGTCTTATTGCTGCAATTATCACTACTTTGTGCGCACACCTTGCAATTGGACCCACATCCATGATAAAAGAAAGGCCCGGCATCTCACTAGCTTTTCCTGTCCGCTATTGATGACTCATCCTTCAGCAAGATCTTAATCACACACTGTTGGAGTCACCCCTGGCAGGACGGTATACGCTTCTTGATGAGACTTTAGGGGGGTTGCTTGAGTGGACAGAGGTAGCCTAACTGTAAGGGGATTGTCGACCTGTGGAATACTCACACAACCAGGGAGCCCACAACCAAGCACAATACAACAAGCAAGCACAAGGCGGGCAAGGGGTAGGCACGAGAGAGGAGGCAAACACAAGGTGGTGAGCGCAACACTAGGCGAGATGACAGTTGGTTCAATGGATAGGACGGTTAAACACTGCTATTGTTTGGTCTGAGGATATTCTATCCTGCAGACCGCCTTATATACTACATCGCTGGTAACTAATGACTAACACTATATGACTCAACGGCCCGCGGTATGTAAAGGAGAATGACTAACAATAATCAATGATGAGTAAGAGTCCGGTCATATGACTCGCCAAGGCAACTAATACAAGACAGATGGGGAATAGGAATGGTCAGGCGGTTGGTCAGTGTTTCCACACATCAGACTAAGCCCAGAATAGAGTCAGACGCTTGGCAAGCCGAGTAGTCCTCTTACACTAACCAAAGAAACATGGACCGTACCTCTTATTGGTGCTTGAGATGCAAATCGGGCCCCTTTCAGAAGTCAAGACTGAGGTCGGTAGCGCAGTCTTTTGAGAAGTAAAGAGGTTTGGAGGTGATAAGATCAGGAGGTTTGTCAGGAGGTCGAGAGGTTGAGGATGACGTCTCACATTTGTCCATTATAATGTAATGTCGTTCTGAGAATACCAACATAATTTGTCAAGCACAGAAAACAACATATGATTAAAGAAGTTAGTACTTTATAACGCTACAAGATATCAAGATTGCAATATTCATTGATGACTAGTATATCATGATTCATTCATGCCATCTAACTCAGCATATTGTCATCAACATTTTCCTCCTCCTGCCCATACTGCCAGTACTGGAGCGAGGGACCCATGTTGAACGAGGTAGGTGCATGCAAAGGCTCAGCATTTGATGCTCCCTGAGGTGGTCCCATGGCATGCCCATGCAAAGGACTTGCGTTGGGTGCTCGACGAGTATGAGGGGGCGGTGGGCGATAGCACATGGCAGGATGATGGAAGATGTCATGGGTGTGTTCTCAAAGCACATGCTGTCAGTCCTTTCCATTGTATTTAGATATGTTTTGCTTCAGAGCGTTTAAACATATGACTAATCATCATTATTAAATTATTAATGGAAAGGTCTGGACTGGTTCTTATTTTGACAAGATCAGTCTCAAAACATTGGGATTACGGTGGCAACTTGGGCATTGGCCTGGCAAGAGATGTCCAAATCCTCAGCCATGTACTGGTGATGATTTTGTTGTAGTTGACGCTACTGCTATACATTCTGTTGGGATTGACTTCTGTGCTTGTGGAGCATCAAATCAGTCACACACGGTTCAACTCCTTCATGCCCGACTGTTTCCTGCAACCGCCACTTCTCCAAAAACAGCTGCAACATTCCATGCCTTGAAAACTTTTGAAATTCTGTCATACAAGTTGAAATTATCTGCATTTGAATACTATAATGCTATTGCTCGCTTGACTGACAATACCGGCATGTATACACCAAAGGTTTGCCATATATTTTCCGCTATGTTGCAAGGCACTCATATTTTCTAGGATCGCTACCCAGCATTGTTATTATGATACGCAAATGGCGTTACCTCAAGATGCTCAAGCATGGAGCGAGAGGCCATACAAACAACAAAACCTGGGTCATGTGCTGTCAAGTGTCCTGCGTGTCCCCATCCTGATAAAAATATGCCTGACGGCTGGAGAAATGTTCCAGAGAATAAGAAGTGTGTTTCCTTTGTTTCACCTTCACTTTGCAACTGATTTTGTAAAGATGGCTTCATAGCCTCTTCATTGGCATTGATGCAAACTTTCAATTGAAGCGGAAAGATGTGTCCAGCGACACTCTTGATCCTGATCTTGGGAACGGATTTGCATACTTTGTTCAAGAGAAGCCATATAAGGCACACCTTGCGAAACATAAAAATGAAGTAGAGCCAGTGAGTATCAACTCATGCATCAATTCGGAGAACAGTGAGTCATCCATCACTTGAATCTTTGTTATAACGACTTACTATGACATAGTTATTGCAATATTGATTACCTTGTTCATCATACCCTTGTTGGCTCCAAACTTGTATGGTTTGTTATATCCTATGACATAGCTTGTCAATGGTCCATCAATCTCAAGATGTGGATGATGGACTTTGATCGCGACTTTCTCATCTTTGACTCGCATGTTTATGTTCAATATTTTGTGCCAAAATTTCATTTGTCAGCACACATTGTTGCTTGCTGCACAAACTATTCATTCAATTATGGTGTGGGTGTTGGCAGGATAGATGGCAAAGCCCCTGAGCGAGGTTGGGCAGAGGTCGACCCATTGGCAAGCAGCACAAAAGAGATGGGGCCAGGTTCACGGCAAGATACTCTAGACAGCCACTTTGGCGATTACAATTGGCGAAAAACTATTGGTATGGGTGAGTCATACTTGTACCATTTGATCTTACAAGTCAAGCTCAGGTATTTTTAGAACATAGTCTGCTCAGGAAATTCAATGCATCGACGACAGACATGGCTGACCATGTCTTTGCCCATATGGAGCTCACGGCATCTCTCCCTCAAGACTTCATCTTGGAATGGACCCAAGAAATGGAAGCATGGAAGAGCAGCAAGGACTTGACCAACAACGACAAACCAAAGAATTCATTGATATCCGAGGTTGACAGTAAGCATTAATGTATTTTCCCTTGTCATTTCACTGATGTCTATTCATGCAGCCCCAACCCAGACCGCTGTCCACCAGGAGTTAGCCCAGGCAGAAGCCAACAATGCTGGTTCTGCAACAGAAACATCATTGGACAGCCATGTTTCCCCAAGTGTTCTTATCTCTTGTGGGCTGGATATCGAAGGAGAACAGTAAACCACCATTGTTTCTGTTTGTTTTTCATTCTCACTGAGATATGGATATCAAGGCAAGCCCTTAAAGTCAAGGCCAGAAAGATTTGGAATCACTCACAGGATCGGCAACATACAAGACTTCAGCTTCAATGCAATACCTTGCAGCAAAAGATCTCAGCTTGGTCATCCATCCACTAACTCTACGTGCCTGGTGTAGTGAAACTACGTAGCACTGAGGAGCACATGGCCGCTGCCCAGAATATCCCCTTGAATCCTTACACAATGTCCTTGTGGCTGCCATCACAAATTGGTTTGAAGATTACATTTGGATGTTGACACCTCTTGTCAACGTTCCTCTACTCCCTTGCTCTGTCACCGCTGTGGCAAGCCTGGCCACTTTGCATGCTATTGTTCTCAAAGGATGGAGGTGTGATACCTCTCCTTGGCAGAGCAGGAGGACCTCTTGATGCAACTCCTCGACATGAATCTTGCTCAGATTGGATGGAAGCTACACGAGGCGCAAGCGTTTGAAGCACTTGAAGTGGTTCGCAGCAATCTTCAGATTCGATCTCACTTGTACAAGTTTAAGGACAGGTTTGTACGTGGCCTCTGCAGCTAATCACGTGGCATGTCTGTCTAATCATTGAAATGTGCTAGCATATACCAGCCGCCTGAGCGGCCCCCATTCTTATTTTGGATGAAGCGTCAAGCTAGGACTAGTTACTAGATGTATGTATTATCAGAGCTAGAAAGATGAATAGAAAAGAATTGTATAAGGGGAGAGGTGGGCGGGTGCGCGAAATAAGTACTACAGGACGAATTGAATTCTGATAACAAGAAAAAGCTGTTAATCAAGCGATTGCTCGGGTGAATGTATCAAAGTCAGCTTACTGTAAAAACAGAGCTGCCAACGAAAAATCTCTGTAAAAAGAAAAAGGTACTAATGTCCTCGAGTAGTGAAGCACGAATACTGATAATAAAGAACGGCTGAGGCTCTCACTACTCTGAGAGGACGTAAGACTGAGAAAATATTGATAACGAGCGATTCCACGCTCACCTGTACTGAAGATACTGACTGTAGAGTGCAAGACCGTTGCACGAATAAAGATGCAAGACCGTTGCATGATAATGCTGAATGATCCACACTGATGCATGGAAAAAACTCTGAAATGTGAAACCTTGGACCCTCCTGTTCTCGGCCCAGCATCCGCCATATCATGGCACTGAGTCGCGAACGGTCTGAAGTTCCACACATCGTGAGCATGGCGGTGATATGATTGTCGGTGCTTTCCGCGCAGAGGCCTCCAAAAATGCTCCTTACCCTCGGAACCCGCATTTACGTCGATCAACATGCAAATACACGTGCTCAAGGGGCTATCGACACCATTCAAGCAAGAATTCAGGCAGCCGCTGAAGAGTATCGGGCAGCATACAGGGCACTGGTTTCGCTATCCACACTACTCAGCGAAGTCAGTTGGCAGACGAAACTTTTTCCGTTGGAGGCATCTGACATTCGTGAGATGTCTGAAGCAGAGGATGATCGTGCTTCAGAGGGAAAGCGGAAGATATCATGGATCTGGAGAACATTCAACATTATTGATGAGAACAACAATTCTGATCATCTTCACGACGGTACGTGCCTGGTCCCAAGTAACTCTCTAATCGAACTCACTCTTTTGAACAGCACTACGAATTGAATGGTGCAAATCTCACGCTCGTGCAATGCGCTTCTCCGAGGAAGTGGCAGGAGGAAATGGTTCGTGTGTTGAGGTTCTGCTCATACAAGGAGCGATGGTGGAAAAGCAAGGCAGATTTTGATTTGGAAAGTTTCTCACCCATCCGCCATGAACGCCTGAAGGCCTATGCATTACGCCAATCCTCCACATGGGCGGCCCTTCGAGACCATTTCTCGTTTTTATGGCGCGGAGTGTCAACTGCTCTGGGCAAGCTTCACTCTCAGCTATTGGCTATTGGATCCCCACTTGCACATGTTTAGCCGTACTCCAAATTGTTTGTATTATACAACTATGTAAGTGATTTTAAATATGTATATCATCTTGATCAATTGTGGTTATTTCTCGGAAGACATATCACCTATGACTACCTCCTTCCAATGACTTGAAAGCGAGATTCATGATCAACGATTTGGAAAGACGGCTAAGAGCTAAGAGTTATTTATAGTACTAAGGCGGCACTAATGCTAGTAAGGGAACTGGGCGTGGTCACTCGAGGGCCAGCATTGGCTACGGGTAAAATCAAGAAGGGAAATGGGGCGGCGGTCTGGGCATAGTACTTACTAAGCGAGGTCGAAGTAATGCATAATGACCGAGTATAAGTAATGCATCAGTTGACAAGTCCAGGGCGGCGGTCTGGGCGTAGTAAGCGAGGTCGAAGTTATGCATAAGGACCAAATATAAGTAATGCATTATGTGGGGGGCGGCGGTCTGGGCGTAGTAACGAGGTCGAAGTAATGCATAATGACCAAATATAACCAATGCATTATGTGGGGGGTGGCGGTCGTAGCGAGGTAATGCATAATGACCCAATATAAGTAATGCATTATGTGAGGGGCGGCGGTCTGGGCGTAGTAGCGAGGTAGTGCATAATGACCCAATATAAGTAATGCAGTATGTGGGGGGCGGCGGTCTGTGCGTAGTAGCGAGGTCGAATGCATAATGACCGAATGTAAGTAATGCATTATGTGGGAGGCGGCGGTGGTGGACGTAATGCATGCCAAATATAAGCAATGCATTTATGTGGAGGGCGGCGGTCTGGGCGTAGTAGCGAGGTAGTGCATAATGACCCAATATAAGTAATGCAGTATGTAGGGGGCGGCGGTCTAGTAGCGAGGTCGAATGCATAATGACCGAATGTAAGTAATGCATTATGTGGGAGGCGGCGGTGGTGGACGTAATGCATGCCAAATATAAGCAATGCATTTATGTGGAGGGCGGCGGTCTGGGCGTAGTAGCGAGGTAATGCATAATAACCGAATATAATTAATGCATTATGTGGGCGGCGGCGGTCCGGGCATAGTAGCGAGGTCGAAGTATTGTATAATGACCAAATGTAAGTAATGCATTATGTAGGCGGCGGCGGCGGTCGACGTAATTGCATGCATAATGACCGAGGATAAGGAATGCATGAGGCGAGGTTTATTGCACGAGTAGGCGAGTCATGCATTAGGGCGAACAATAATGCATCAAGATATTGCATTAGCAGACGAATAATCCCACAAGTGCCCTCTAATCACTAATGCATTAGACGTAACTGCGCTGTATTAGCCACTGTAATGAATTGGGGAGCGATAATGCATAAGACGCACTACATTGAATCAGCCATGATAATGCATAATGGATTGCAATCATGCATTACAAGTCATGTGAAAAGCTAATGTGTAACTACAGGTATTATTGCATCACCCATCCTGTGTAATGAGACTGTATAATGCATAAGAGTTACAGGATCTGGTGTTCTGGTCTCTACCACACTGCAGTCGATTGAGCTGGAAGAGAAATCTCTCATTACAAGAAACTTTCAAACTTCGGCACTACATCGAGAGCTAGGTATAATTGCTTTAACCTGTCCTCCTTAGAAGTAGTATAGTCACGATTGCAGACGGGGCAAGTCACAATCGACGGAACCCGACTGAGCGCGTCACCAATGGAATGAAGAGCCCGCCTTTCGCCCAAAGAGAACCAAAATTTGAAGATGTCACCTGGTATCATCTGGATATCGTTCGAATATCTGCAGACGGAGTGCGCCAGAGCACCTGTCACATTGTACAAGGCACGGCTCCAGCATTCACGGTAACGAATCTTTAACTACAAGTCAGCGAGACCATCTTAACGACAGAATTATGGGTAACTCGTACCCAAGGAAGAGAAAGATTAGGGGGTAAGATCATGATAACCTCGTCCAGTGGTACATCAAGGACGTATGGGACCGCCAGTTCTGAAAGTTCAGGATAGCCGTGCTTGAAAGCGTAGCCCAAGATTTCAGCTGGGTGAGCAGCCACAAATTGCCTTTTCAATTCGAAAAATTAGTCCGCCTTCGCAGAAAAATTCGCACTACCTACCTCAAACACATCTTGCAGGAATGTATCGCACTACAGACCTCATACTTTTCTGCAGCTTCACCTAGATTGTAGATACTCTCAAAAGTCATGAGATCAAGGTCGGGGTGATATTGAGGGTAGATATATTGGAAAAGCCGATCGAGTGTCGAAGAATCCTCAGTTACTATTGTGATCTCTGCCTTATCCGTCTTGAATAAGGAAGAAGGAAATTTTGCACCGTGTGCCTCAAGATTCTTGCGGTGGATGTAGAACAAAACACCATCACTTGATTGGAAAACTATATCTGCGTCGGTTGCATGAACTGTAAATGGCTACGGGTGAGTCATTTGTACTAAAACACGCGTCACAAAAGCATACAGTTCTCAGAAGTTTTTATTCGCTGTTGTTGGGAGTTTTGTCGGTAGTCGAGTGGCCGCGTAAAATAGAACATTGGGGTTGTACACTAGTTGTTTTTGTGATGGATGATAATAGAATATACTATGTATATTACGAATTCGAAGACCGTTGTGTGAACATGGCGGAGCTTCTAAGTTCTGATTCGGCCGTGTTCGAATCAAAGAGGACACCAGAAAGGAAGGCCAAACTGGTGGCCGTGATCCGAATTAGAACGTAATTGATCTACGAGGCAAACTAGTTTCATTTATATTATGTTAAAAAAGTATGAAAGTCTGGAACTGCGTCGAGAGCCTTATGCAAACTCGTTATGATCTTCTCTCTTGTGAATATTTTTGTAGCATTGCAGACTAGACAGTGATCTCTTCTTGTTGGGACGTGCGTTCTCATCAGGTCGCAGATGGTTTCGCGCGACCTCCTTTCACCAAGGTCGAAACAGATCATAGCAGCATCTATTTGTCGAGCACTGCTTTTCGAGCAATTGTTGCATCGTCCAATTGCATGTATCACTTTGAATGCGGCGCGGCCCCATTGATCTCGATAACGGACCTTTCACAAGAGGATCTAAGCAAATGCATGGGGAGTATGGACTGATACTCACCCAAGGAAAGACCAGTGGTGAAGGAATTAATGTAAATATTTCGCCCATGGGTATATCGAGAAGAAACGGTGCAGCCACCGACAAAATATCTGGATAGTCATGCTTGAACGCATACCGGAAGATTTCGACAGGGTGGTCAACGACAAAGTACCTAGAAAGTCACATATAGGTTTAATTTATAGACATATTGAGCTAAGGAAACGAATTCACTTGAGACGCGATTTACAGATACTGATCACACAGAAAACTTCGTACTTCTCAGCAGCTTCGGCCAACTTGTAAAGATCGCGAAAAGTCAGGAGTTCTATGTCGGGGTGTCTGCGAGGATAGACATAATTGAAGAGGTTTTCGAGTGTTGAAGCATCCTCCGGTACAACCTCTCCATTGATGTCGAATTCAGAAGGAGGAAACGCTGCTGCGTGAATCTCCAGGTTTTGGCGGTGGATCTGGAACAAGACGTCGTCGCTTGATCTGAAAATTACATCCGCATCCGAGGCCTGAACTTGGGGGACCTTAGTGATTAGTCACTGTCAGAAAAAATGTTGCTAAAAAGGCATACAGTGCTCGGATAGGATTAGTCGACGGTTTGCAGGACTCGGATTTCCCGAGTCAGAGAGCTCTAATGAAGAGGTCATCGGGCTATTGCGTCTAAAACGTAGCTATAGAAAGGAGATGTACAAAAGAACGCAGGCAGCGTAAACGAGATCAGAGTCGACATCCCAAGCACGTGACCTGTCTGTTTTGATAAATGATGTCATGCCGCTTTCGCCAACATCGATCGACATATAATATATTTGTCGTCGTGGCTTTTGGAGTGGAATATTATAAAATCTCGATGAAAGAACAAATCAAAAACAGAAACCAACATATTTCAGTTTTCCAACATCGTGAATCCGGCATGTTTACGAGTCTAGGACTCAACGAATATCTCTGATATTCTTGTGGTGGCGTTATATTGACCAGAGGACAGTGTGAACTTACGCCGGAATTTTTCATGCCATGTAGCAAGTACAGTTACAAGAAGGTAATAAATTGCGGAACATTTTCAGTCTCCGTCAAATCGAACCGGGAGGTGTCCTCATTCTCCCAGCATTTCGGGCAAATGAGGGTGGTAGATGGGCCTAGCTTTGATTATACCTCAGAAATGGCCTTGAGGGATCGTTTCTCCCCCAGGTCAACCCAAAACCTGCAGGACTCGGAATGTAAGAGTGGTTCTGAGTGGGCCGATCCAACAAGTTTGCATGAATCATACGTGCATCGGAATGTTGTTATTATTTTGCAGGCCACGCGACTCCAGCATTCTCGATAGGAAACCTGTTTCAGGTCATCTGCATGAGGTGATTCTTTTGCGAATCAAAAGTGAATATGAGGACCCTTACCCAAGAAATAATGAGCTGTGGCGGAAGAGCTTTCATGAGCTCGTCTAGCGGTATGTCGAGAAGAAAAGGTACCGTCATCGATATGATTTCATGATAATCGTGCCGGAAAGGATAATTCATGATCTTCGCAGGATAGTCGGCGACAAAATGTCTTCAAATGAGAAATGTCGCCGCACATTACTGAGTTAAAGTTATGGTAGATGAACAACGGAAACAACTCACTTGATGCGTATTTTGCAGATGTCCATCACGTTAAAGACTTGATATTTCTCAGCGGCTTCAGCCAGCTTGTAGAGGTCATCAAAAGACCGGAGCTCAGTGTCAGGAGCTCGTTGAGGATATATATATCTGAACAGATGTTCCAGAGTCGAAGCGTCTTCAGTAAGCGACACGATCTCTCCTCTAGTGTCGAACTCAGACGGCGGGAACCCTGCCGCATGAGTGTCGAGATTCTTGTGGTGGATGTGAAACAGGACGCTGTTGCTTGACTTAAAGATCCGATGCATGAACTGAGATTATCATTTGCATGAACTGAGATTATCATTATCAGCCGTTGGAGAATAGCACCAGCTATCAAATCATACAGTTAGGGGACGTCGTCAACTGGAGGACACTTGCAGAATTGTCAGAGAACTCCGGAGTGGAAGACATCAAGGGTCATTAACTTCAAGCTCTCACTGCTGTAACCTGTTTTGTCTGGTCGCGTGGATACCTCATGTATCACGATGGGCGAGCGTCTAAGGAAGACAAATCACAGGCTGAAGATTGCCACGATAGGAATCTAGAGAAGCCTAAAAATGTAAACCGATCCGGGTTGACGGGGACTCTTACTAAGAAGAGAAATAAATTTGTAGCCGACATTCACACCGAATGTTACTGACACATCTTCGTGTAAGTACTGAAATTTCCAGATTCTCGGCGAGCTGGAGGTCAGTGCTTGTGTTCCGCTCCAAATATACTGGTAAGAAGAGGGTTTCGAGGTCTAGGAGCCCTAGGACCTTGATACGCAGTACGATACCTCTTTGTGTGTTTAACTCGGGTGACGGGAATCCCGCCGCGTAGCTGCATGTATCTCGACTGAACGGGACACCTGAGAGGGGAAGCAAAGTATTCACCGTTCTCACCTTAGAGCTACTCACCGAAGTCTTGTATAAGCGGGAGATACTGAAATCTAGCGATCTACGTGCTTGTCAGATTAATAATACGTACGCAGGGGCAACGAGGGTAACGGTGGACCGTGGCAATGACGGCCATCGTAAGTGCGTCGTGACATCGTTCTAGATGAATATACTGGTAGGAGGGGCATCAAGAGAATCGTAATCATGCCGTGAGTAAAACACACCAAAAATCATGTATCGAAACTTCCGTTCGCTTTCTAGCAGACTTGTACCCGCACCCTGTGCAGATACAATTCTTCATTCACTCTGTTAGACGCAGAACTAGTGCAGGCTACTTGGGTGATTAAGGACATGCTTGAGAAGCGATGCCAAGGCTAAGTTTGCACTAGGAAACCGAAACCGATCGTGTTGGGTCCTGCAAGTCTGGTGAGTTACAAACGTCAAGCGTAATGTTACAATTACAAGAATATATCAAAGTTCGGTGTCGTTTCCAGAACCTTGAGGGTCTCTACCACTTTGGAGAACTTACGGCTACAACTTCGACAGTGCTTGGGAGCCTTCTCAAGCACCTCAGATATGGCTTTTCAAGAGCACCTTTCGCCTAGTTCATACCAGAGCCTACGAATGAGATCCGCGCTAGCACATTCAGCATAAGGATATCTATGCTGAACTGCGTGTTTATTGCCTGGCGTGCCAGACGACTCCAGAATTCCCTAAAACGTAGCGTGAAATGCAGAGGATTATGATCGATGAAATGTTGTGGTAGGAGTTTCACACCCATGGCACGAGATGGGGAAGGAGTGTCACCACGATTCGGTCCAATGGCATATCAAGGAGAAACGGTGCTGCCGATGCTAATATCTCTCGATAGTTGTGTCTGGAAGCGTAATTGAAGGTTTTGATTGGATGATCGGCTACGAGTTGTCTGAAGAGTGTAATGAATTACTTGGAAGCAACAGAATTATCACGGCAAAAGCTCACTTGATGTACATCCTGCAAATGCTCATTACACAATAGACCTCATACTTCTCTGCAGTCTCAGCCAAGTTATAAAGAACTTCAAAGGGCAGTAGGTCGATGTCCGGTTGTGGCTGAGGGTAAAAAGGTTCTTGAGCGAAATCCTCCGCTACAATCTCTCCATTCGTATTAAATTCGGATGGTGGAAATTCTCCTGCATGAGTCTCCAGATTCTTGCCATGGATATGGAACAGGATTTCGTCGCTTGACTTGAAGATGATGATCATTTTCAAAACCATCCTCTGGCTGACTCGGAGGGCACAGTTTATGCATCGGATGCAGACATCATCTTCAAGTCAAGCGACGAAATCCTGTTCCATATCCATGGCAAGAATCTGGAGACTCATGCAGGAGAATTTCCACCATCCGAATTTAATACGAATGGAGAGATTGTAGCGGAGGATTTCGCTCAAGAACCTTTTTACCCTCAGCCACAACCGGACATCGACCTACTGCCCTTTGAAGTTCTTTATAACTTGGCTGAGACTGCAGAGAAGTATGAGGTCTATTGTGTAATGAGCATTTGCAGCATAAACTGTGCCCTCCGAGTCAGCCAGAGGATGGTTTTGAAAATGAATAAGTACAGTTTTTAGTTGTGATTGGCCATTTCGCATCGCCTTTTGAGTCGTTCAAGGAAAAGGGATTCAAGAACGTCGTACTGGTCATTCAGATGCCGACTCGTGGTCAAGAACGTCTGGAGAGGATGGTATGTAAGTATAAAAGTGAAATCACCGGTTTGGCCCCCGGCTATCACAATCATAATAGTAGAATGCCGGCTGATTATAAGTAAGTACACGATCTCGGATTCAGATGCTAACTAACAACTTGAACAACGATCAAAAAAACAAACCTTTCAATTGTCTCGCTTTTTTATAAGACACTAAATCTGATCAGGCGTGATTACGCATCTTTATTTTGTCAACGTCTCTAATACATCTCGTATAACCTCTCAACCGTAGTTTACATCTCATAATGGACGTTACCCCTCGACCTCCAACTCCATATGGACATACCAGGTGCAAAATTTTTGGGGAAACATGCAAGAGCCGCGGAATCGGGACACACAGAAAAGCATGCCTGAAAAGACAAGAGCAAGCGCGTCAGGACGCAGCATTTTTTGAGCATTTTGACTCCTCGCAACGCACAGGTAAATTTGAAAAGGTTCTACCTTGATGCAGATTCATTGACGGAGATAATATCAGGGGAACGTCGGTCGGATAATATTACTATTGTTACGGGTATGTCAACGTGTCAAATATCTTTATTCTATCAGCGATGCACTGACATTATCTATTAGAAGGTTCTCATGAAGCACCAACACGAATTCCATCTTCCACTGGTTTCTTCGACGCTGATTCAGAGCCTGCTTGGGGAGAAGTCAATGAACAAGAGGTAAGCGTAAGTCTATTATTACATCTATTGCTATTTAAAATACTACAGGTTGAGGATGCTCGTCGGGACGGTCCACCAAACATCGACAACACGGATTCGGGAGAGCTTTTCAAAGTGGAGTATCATCCACACTCTGGTATTCCAACGAAAATAGGGTCTTACGCAGAATGCTTTCCTCAAAAAACAATGCCATCTCCGGACTTCGAACCATGGAAACCTTTCAATTCGTGCCTTGATTTTGAAATTGCGGAACTGGGACTTGAGGCTACCCTCAACAAGTCCCAGTTGGATTGCCTCATCAAGTTGATTCATCAAGCTGTTGCATGTAACGACGAAGATGCTTTCACCCTGAAAAATGCTGCTGATCTGAAGAAGACCTGGGAAAAGGCATCTAAGCTTCGAACCCCAGTAAGTATTACTCTTTGATTTATCTGCAGTCAGATTCAGTATTTGCAACCCACCAGTTTGAGAAAAAGTCTTATCAGGTTCCATATAAGGGAATACCACAAGACTTCAAAATACAAATACGCGAACCTTGGGACTGGGCTATTGGAAATGTTGTCGACAATCCTATAATTGCACCGCACGTCACATGGGATGCACAGAAGCATTACAGATGGATGGGTACAGCCTGGGAACGATTCATTACTGAGCCTTGGACAGGTGACGAGGCCTGGGAGGCTCAGGTATGCAATCTACTCTAGATTTGAACATTACAAAGTTATTGACATATTACACAGTCACGTATACCAGACAATCCAGCAGCCAAACTGCTCCCGCTTATTATCTATGCAGATAAAACAAAGCTATTGAGTTTTGGGACCGCTAAAGGGTACCCAATTGTTGGGCGCTATGCATTCCTACCACATCATATTCGCAATACAGATGGAAGAGGTGGAGGATGCGTAGTGGGATGGCTACCCATTGTAAGACTTTAATTTCTCCATGTGTCAAAATTTGTTAATTAAATTCACAAACTTGTTTGTTTTGTAGGTTCCCAAAGACACGGCTGAAACAGGAAAAAAGGGTTTTGTCAACTTCAAGAATGCAGTTTGGCACGAGGGCTTCTGAATTTCTTTTAGAGAAGATCGCTGAGTTAGCGCAGACCGGAAAATGGAAATCAAGTGAAGCTGATGAAATTTTGAGGTGGCTCTGGCCAATCATTCTCATATTATCTGCCGACTATGAGGAAATGTATGCTCACTATTCTTTTCTGCCACGTTATTAGCTTTTCATAATTTTATGTTGATTAATGACTCAGGTCTGTCATGTCTCTAATTTGCGGCCTTAGAGGCAAATACCCATGTCTGATTTGCTTTGTCCCACAAGAACAGATGCAGGACTTGATTGTAGAATTTCCCTTGAGGACCCAGTCGAGCTCTGAAAAATTTTATATGGAGTCCATAGCTTTGCAGACTGCTGCAGCTGTTCAAGAAGCCTTAAAGGAACAGAGTCTCTGCCCAGTTAAAGTATGTTATTTCTTCAAATTTATTCTACAAGTAGGACAGTATCCGCTCATTAACTTGATATAGAATGCAATGTGGTCTATCAAATATGGTGATCTGCATCGGGCTCTGTCTTACAACGTTCTACATTTTGATGACAACAGATTATGGGAAGATCATTTTTTCAAGGTTTTCAAATCCCTCATCACTTCTCGAACAGATATTGCCCACATTGACTCTTGGTATCATGATTCATCAGATGGGGATTTATTTAGATTTACTTACATTTGGTGAATCTAGTTTTGATCATATGCCGCGATGGCAGGGCCTCCATCATTTCAAATCAGTCATGAACATCACCTTCAATGACGGATCTAAGAACCATGACATATCCAAGGTGTGACTTCTAGTCTGGCTCCAGATAATACTCAAAATGTCTTATGTTCTGACAGATTTTCTTATTTGCTGCCCAAGATGTGTTATCTACTGAACCAGAATCTGATGCCTATCTCTTTCTTTGTTGCCTCTGTTCATATCTCAATGTCTGAATGTATGCTGGGTTCAATCTTCACACAGATGAGACGATTTTAGCGGGTAAGAAGGAGTTAGAAGACGTATTTACGCCATTGATGATGGTAAGGCCTTTTATTAAAACAAAGTGTTGCAAGTGAAATATTTGATGT
>JAGGAX010000172.1:0-15365 GCA_017657335.1 Termitomyces titanicus | reverse complement strand
ACGCGAGCGGGAACGCGAAATTGCGGGTCAGCCCTGTCTTTGCCCTTGTCCTTGCCCCCTCCCCGGGCGGGCTCTCGAGGAGAGAGAGAGAGCGTCGTTTTTTAAACCCCCCCCCCCCCAAAAAAAAAAAAAACGCAAACTATGTACATGTCTTAATTTTCGAAGCGTCATGAAAAGTCAGAGAGTCCAATCCAGTCAGTGTGTATACACGAAATCCGGACATGAAATTGAATTAGGCGGACGCGTCGACCCTGGATATTCGTCTGTACATACATACCATAGTAAGTAAGAACAAATGAAATATGGTCTATTGGAGAAGAAATTAGAATTAAACGAACACCGGGTGTCCTAAGGAACACCAATCAAACTCCTATCATGTTTAACATCAACCGCACTTTGGGTGGTAGACTTGTTCGGCATACGTTCCCATATGGGATCCACATCGGGCCCGTCAAGATCGCCTGCGCCGTCCCAGCCCCAGCACCACACTGCGGGTGCGGGTACGTCAGCGTCAGAGTGCGTCAGAGAAGGACACCACGCACCGTGTTCAGGACCGGGTACAAATTGTAGAGGTTCGGTTTCCTCCGGTGTGAATAAGCGGTCGTGGGGACCGAACCACGCGCGGTCTTGGGGGTCTGTGCGGGGGTCGTCGGGGAGCCCGCCGAGGCGCGTGTAGCCGCGTATGAGAGTGAGGTTGCGGCGCGTGGGGTGGATTATATCAAACACTTTCTGTAAGGAGGAGGAGGAGGAGTTAGTTAGTGTGTAATGACTACGGCGGGACGCACCCGATCGTAAGCGAGCTTGACGCGGGGGACCATCATGATGCGGCCGTAGCCCGCTTCCCAGTAGTCGTTGCAGATGAGACTGCACTCGCTCGCGCTGCATTCTCCTTCTGTTATACGCGCCATGCGGAAGCGGACGTGCGGGGGTGTGTAGAAGGGCGCGGGATCGAGGACGGCGATGCCGTTCCAGCACGACTGGACTTGGACAGGTAAATGGCGCTGAAAGCGCACAGACGCGTCGGGGTGGTGGAATATCTTCTCAAAGGGGGCGTTCTCGAGCGCTGTGCCGTTAATGTCCCTCGCGACCCAGTTGTCGTAAAACACAGGGGCGCCGATCTCGTCGTGGTACATGTAGTCTGCGGCGCAGGTGATGCCGGCGTTATTGACGCGACTTTGGAAGATGAGCTCGAGGAGGTCGTCGACGCACGGTAGGACGTCGTTCATGAATATGATAGAGTCAAAGTACTCGTTTTCGGAGTCGCGGAGCTCTTGGAGGGGCACAAAGGCGGCGTTGCGGACTTCGGCGAGGTACTCGATGCGGTGGTTGAATGCGCCGCGGGTGCGCATGCTCGTGCGGATGGTGATGCGCATGCCGACGCTGCGTGTGAGTGCGTCGAATATGCGCAAGAGGGCTTTGGTCTGGTCGGTGGAGCCGTTTTCGTAGATGGAGATGTAGACGTTGTGGTAGCCGAGGATGGCGGCGACGCGGAAGAGGGTGGCAAAGAGGTCTGGGATGACGTCGAAGGAGTTGTAGAGGTTGATTGCGAAAAAGTACTTGTGGGTGCTGGGCGCGGCATGGCCGAAGAGCGGGGCGTAGCGGTCGGCGACCTGGCTGGCGTAGAGGGGCTGCGCGTGGCGCGTGCACTCTTTTGTGTAGTGCGGCGCAAGAGACGTCAGCAGTCTCAGCACCCGCGTGCGCTGCGACACCGTCGGCAGCTCGATCGGCTGTCGGCTCTGCTGGTGCGACACCGGCCGCAGGCGGTCCGTGCGCTGCGTGGGCATCACCCGCCCGACGAGCAGACCAACGAGCACGCCGAGTCCAATCGCCACTGGCGTAGGCAGCCGGCGCAGGTGCATGGCGGAGCAGAACAAGTCCAAACAAAAATATTCATCCTTTTGCCATGCTCCGACGTCGCGGCATCGCCGCGCCCGTCCAGCGCACAAACAGAGTCTGGATTGTCCTCGCCGTGTTCCTCGCAGTCATCACATTCACTCACTATGCTATCAATACCGCCCCTCAGCCCAACGTCCGCGACCTCACCCCAAAAAACTACCTCAACGCCTCTGACTCTAATCCTTTCGCGTTTTGTGCCTCAGGGGACTCTCTCTCGCCCAAGTACGGCCAGCAGGTGCTTTCTAAAATCGTCATGCACCCAGGCAGCGGCGAACGCATCCGCCGCGTCATCAACCGTGCCCTCTCTGGCCAGCCAGTCACCATCAGCATCATTGGCGGCTCAGGCGCGTGTCTCTTTCATTATCTCCTCACTCATCCTTACACTTGTACAGTTTCTGCATGCCACGGCGCAGGCGACGACCCCGTCGCACCCGCCTGCTACCCAGCCCGTTTCTTCAACTGGTGGAACACCGTCTTTCCCCACCCCGCCACAGAACTCACAAACGGCGCCATGCGCCGCACCAACTCTGGCTACTTTGGTTTCTGCAGCGCCCACCACATCCCCGACGTAACAGACCTCGTCATCGTCGAGCTCGACGGCGACGACACCACCGACCCCGACATGCTCGAAAACTTTGAAACACTCATCCGCTCTATCCTCATCAGACCAGACCAGCCTGCCGTGCTCCTCCTAGGGCACTTTAACCCCCAGACCCACCAGATTTATGGCTTTGCAGGTCCAGACCACGCACATGATATAGTAGCCCACTTTTACGATGTCCCGCATATCAGTACCAAACCTATTCATTTTCCACCGTACATCCGCGATGCGCATGCGCTCGCAAAGTACTTTGTTGACCCTGTGCTCGCCAGTCCGGCAGGCCACGAAGTCCTCGCGGACGTTCTACAGGCTTACATCCAATCCCAAATCTGCACCGCCTGGAGCGCTATCTCCTCCTCCTCCTCCTCCGACACCGACACACACGGACTCTTCGGCGGCGTAGGCCAACGCAAAGGACCTCCAGAACCCGGTGTCCCCGTCCCCGTCCCCAAACCCCCCACCTTACCACCCCCCCAACTCCAACAACTCACCCCGGTCCCACCAGGCCGAATCAACACCCGCCCCAGCACCACCTTTGAAGAAATAGCACCATACTGCGTCTCCGCCAACGACCTCATCAACCCTCTCCCGCCATCGATGTTCTACGGCTCCGGATGGGAAGCGCACCACGCTCAGGGTCATTCCGCATCTGAATCTGCATTGCGCACCACGTCCCATTTTTGGTTCGCGCGTTTGCCGGGGAGTAAGATGCGTGTGCCTATTCAGGTTGGCGCGGGTGATGTAGGGGTTTATTATCTCCGGGGAAAAGGGAGTGAAGTAGAGTGTTGGGTTGATGATAACGTTGGTGGTGCGAAGCGTTTGGGGAATGGAGGAGGAGGAGGGGCAGGAGCAGGGGGGGAGGAGGAAGCCACGTTGGTTGTTATTGATCATTTTGTGACGAGGGGTTCGCATTTTGTGGAGTGTGTCTTGCTTGGTGAGGAGGGAAGCGTTGTTGAGCCGTTTAAGATTGTTGGGATATTTGCGACGTGAGAGTGAAGCAAAATATTGCACAGTTTTACATACGTACACGTAAGAAATGTATATCTATTAATCATTGCGTCACCGTCGAACAAAAGATAAGAGTTCTCCCGCTAGTCAAACGTTGCCGTCAGCGTCGGGATTGGGATTGGACCTTCAAGCTTCAAACAAATCGACTATATATCATTGCGCTTTGTGGATTCTTCAACTTACGTCGCTGGTCGCACGCCCTCACGCTGGAGGAAAGTATGTAGCAATCTTCGAGTTTTCGGCTGTACGGTGGCTTACTACTAGAGGGTGGATCTAAAGTACGTCCCCCGAAAGTAAGCAAAGTTTTTTCAATTTTTCGAGCTCAAGTGAGGGTTCTCCCGTAGACGTAGAACCGAGGCCACCATTCATATTATCCTGGTGGGATAGTAGGCTCGGAAGATGTGTCTGTATGTATGTACTGTACAACTTACAACTGCACAGAAGTAGAAGTTACTACGGAGTGAAGAGTATGTTATGTACATACCTTAACCTAGAATTAACTTGAAGGAGTTCCATCCATCCTGTCCTGCTCGAGAACTTTCCATGCGAGGAGCAATTGGGCTTGGCCTGGAGAGATAGATGTTCTGGTTACATAGATATCGGATCTTTTGCTCTTACTACATAGTTCTTTTTTGACGCCGAGCCCTGCAGAGCACAAAGAGGAGAAAAAGGCCCGCAAGGTGTAACAAACGCATGGGGTCTGCACACTACGATTCGACTTGCCCTACGTCCGAGTCCAAGCCTACGTGGACAAGTGACTCGTGCACGGTGCACTGTATTAGGAGCAAATTCAGACTCAGAACTTCGACCCTTGCCTCCGATAAGTAAACTTAAAGAAAGCCCCGTAACCAACCTGATGCCCGTCGTTTCTGGATCAAACAAACTCGATTGGATTGGACTCGGTCGACGAGGACGTCGGAACCGATATGTACTTGTTTTTTTTTTTTAAAGTAGTTATTTGATTTGATCGGCCGTCGGTCTGTCAATTGGAGAGAGTTAAACAACCAATATCAATGTAGAAAGGGCCAACTCTTGACCTCGTCTTGGACGCGGAAGGGGTTTCATCTGGAACTGGAACATATGTATGTGGGTGCGGCACTTTGAGTGAGCAAGTACGACATCTGTATGTCATCACAGTGTGACAATCGGACGCAGCCGATGGCCAGGCAGAGCTGCGAAACATACATACTTACTGTTTTCGTAAGAGCTAAGGCCTCTGTAATACTCCAATTAGACAAATTGCTCCGCCGCTAGGCTGTATATGTGGACATTTCTCATGTCATCGAGCTCTGATAGTCAATCAAAGCAAGCCGAGATGTGGCAAGAGCAAGGAATCGATGGGCGCCACTGCTCGGTGAGGGAGACGTGGGGACAAGATGCTAAGTATGTATGTAGCTTAGCCTCGTCTCGTCAACAGTGGCTGATGGAAGTCAAAGTTCCCGTGTACTAGAGACATCGAGAACCACGTGCCAGGGTAGTGGAGGGACAACCAGTAAGTGAGTATGTAAATCGTCGACGGTATTCGAGAATAAAGCCTCAGAGCACGCTGAGGAGTGACTCACTCCTTGGGTGTAGTGATTAGTCGTTTAATTTGTTTAGACTTGGCAACCGGCAAGCTTCTGTACAGAGCAGGGGGGTGGGGTAGGTAAAGTGCACCATGTCAAGGTTTGTGTCTGTCGGCGCGCCAGTGCAATTTTATTATGTACTTGGTCTCAACCACGGGCACCGGCACAAGACGCTCAACTTGGAGATTTTCAAAAGCAAAAGTCATGAGCCAGATAAGCTGCCGATTCTGTATCCTTTGATGGAGATACGACCACTACGATGAACAGAGTTCTTTCATTGCTCAAAGTAACGGCGCGACCCTATGTAACTTGGTATAGATCACCGTCAGTTCATTTGATTTGCTAGAATAGACATATTATTTCGCACCTGAGACTCGAGAGGAAATCGCTGTTTAAGAGACCTTCCTTTGCGATCCACGATACCTCCCGAGTCCATTGGTTGATTAGCGGCCTCTCCGGGACAAGCCGAGATAAGATATCATTGGTAGCCTTCCGTGCGTGACGCGAGGATACTTTCCCTGCCCCAGCGCGCGACTCTAGCGGCCTCATTTCAAGGTGTGGGATATACGCGTACGTACCTTCATAGAACTAATATTAGTGGCTTACGAGACCGGGAGCTCCTAGGGGTGGGAAAGCACCACCTCATGCTTCAGACAGGAGAAAAAACTTTCTTGTAAACCGCCGCAAGTATACGTACAGATGGCCAGGTAGGTTCATGAAGGCTAAGAATCAACGATCGCTTTGTCTTGTTTTGTTCCGCGACTAACCCTCGAGAGAAAAAATCGACTCTTTCCATCAGAATTCTTTCTTTCTGTCGAATAACTTCAGCCGTAAGCGTCGTCCTTTATTGAAGCCAAATTTTGGATGAGATTGTCAGCTTGTCGGCAACTCCTATAAAACCAACCACTTCTAATGCCGAAATTCATTCATCAGCAACATGTTCACCCGTACATTTTTCGCCTTCGCTCTCACAGCAGTTTCCTTAGTACCACAACGCTGCTCGGCGGCGGCGCCACGCCCAGATCTACCATTCGCGAATCAAGGCAGCACTCGCCTTAGCCCTCGTCTGGACTCCACGCCCTATGAAGGAGATCCTATCTGCCCCGAAGGATATCATGCTGGCTGGGAAATCAGCACTTGGCAGTTCAATGTTCCGCTTGATGTGTGGCTCTCCAAGACCGGGTCATTCATTAATTCCGAGTGGTATGTAAGTAGCTTTTCTCTAGACCTCTCAGGCACCCAAACTTGGTATGTATGTATTGATCTCGATATCAGGTAGGTCCAATCCAATCGTCCGAGGGTCCAGACAACACTGTCGGCACGACTCGCACCAACGTTGAGGGTCCCGAAAGTCTCTTCGTGGAGCGTCTTGTAGAGTTCTATGAAACATCTACGGAGCAAAGCCAGCGTTTCGTACTCGAAAGTGGCCCTTCGCTGTTGGGAGATGTCTATCTCCAGACGTACTACGAGGAGTTCAAGGCGCAGAGCATATGCAGTGGGAACGCCACGTTCTACATGCAGACCGCAGCGTATTGCGCAGACAAGATCGTGTCTGCCTATGATCTATTTACTACGTACCGGCTGGGAGCCGCTGGAAAGGTAGCTTCTGAGTTGGGAGCCAAAGCCTTTGTTGGAACTTGCCCTCCACCTGGTAAATGTTGCACTTGCGCCTAATAAACATGTCGTTGATGAATTCATTTTTATGTTTAGGTGAGAAATGAACGATGAGACGTGACAGACGTGTTTGTCGAACGAGTGTCTTCTCATAAACAGTATCTATATCAGAGTTTTGAAATATACTTCTGTATCATTGGGCGTCATGCCAGTGCTTTTGTGTTGTGTAAATACAAACCTCAGAATACTAGCTGTTAACGAGAGTTTTCTTATAGGCCTTTCCAATGTCCTTGATAAGTTATGAGAAAGTTTCACTAGGGAAGACCAGGGAGATAAAACAAGCAAAACGATGCATGCAATGATCGCTGCTTCAAATATGCCTAGCCTCTATCTAAAGCCCAGGATGCAGATGAGGAACCAAAGGGTTTCATGCAGGTTTTCATTCCAACGTCTGGCAAATCACGGGCTCAACGCACCCAACTCATTCGCCACAGTCCGAACCACTCACCTCCGCTACACATCATGGAAAAGAATGTCATGTAATGTGTCACTGTTCAACCACAAATGCTCAACTTCCCTTGATTCCTCGGTAATTAAAGATGACAGATATCCTTAAACTTCACATATATATTGGCATGCGAAAAACGGACGCCACCTCCGTCGGGGAGATCCCTCAAAATGTTGGACAAAGAAAGCATGATTCAGCGTGGTTTTCAAAAAAATATGCTGCAAATCGGACCAATCTTTCCGGATATCGAGTTGATCAGAGCCGTCTGTCGTCAAAGTTAGATTCAGAAGTATTGAATATGTATGCGTCTTGCAAGAAGGAATGGATGGATACATAGTTATTCCGAGTGGAAGAAAGACTTGGCCGTCTTGTTGTTGAAGAAGGTGCTGGAGGGACTGGGGTTTACCGGAACTTATCCTATTGGTGAATTCTCATTAATCAAGTAATTATTATGCTTACTTTCATATGCACAGCTAATCTTACTTCTAGTTGTGACTTTCTAAAGTGTTTTCGGGATGTTTTATGTGACACGTCGGGCGGGGACGTGTAGTGTTGATGTCATTTGTGCATGACTTCTGAGTCAAATCGTTTCTTCATAGTGATTTTGAGTTGTGTATCTAGAAACTTGAAAGCAATTAAAGCATTTGTGGTAGCTTGAGAAAACATTCTGACGCCGCGGAGATCTGCCCAGCGATCATCCATCAATGTACCGTGGGAAGTCATGGGAAGTCACGGGACAGTCACCCAGACTCCGAGTCCTGGTTCTCCACAACAACCCTAAGCCTGAGCTAGAGGCTTTTTGCTAGTGACCAAGTACGCGGTGTCGACTCGAATGGAGCACAACCTCTTCATCGGGTGCTACCAGTGAGTGAATCTAATTTACCTCATGTTTATGCATCATGATTCATGTCGGACTCGTTGAACACTGGCACTTCAGGACAATCAAGGTATATCCCGTGTAGGAATCCATTGGCTTAGGTGACTTGCTCACAAAACCTGTTTGGACCCAGATGTGTCCAAGATTTCTGGTTTCTGAGCTCCCCTGGTTGAGATGGAAAGCGTTCAAGGCACAAGTTGTCATTGACTCGGACCAACAACTCTCCAGTTGAATGACTGAGATTACCAACCTTCCGTGATGGAGCAGAAAGTAAATAAGACAAGTACCAAACGAAGGAATGGCTTCCAATACATCTGTCATCTGCTCCTGGGTATATATATACGCCTTCAAGTCCTACAATCATCCAACAATCATCCAACTCTTTTAAGTCATACATTCATCCAATTGACTTTCCTCCTATGCTTTTCCGTACCCTCGTTGCCTCGACCGTCACGGTCCTTTTGACTCTAGGAGTGACTGCTAGCTATCATAGGTCGGAAGACCCAAAGTGCCCAGAGGGAACCTTTTCCGGCTTTGAAACCAACGTCTGGCAGTTCGACGCTCCTGCGAGTGGTTTCATCAAGAAAACCGGATCCTTCTTCAAGTCCGAGTGGTATGTGAGTAAATTTTACGCGCCTTTCAGATTCCAGTAGTTGACCCCAACCTAACCTAGACTGGCCACAAGTTGGTGTCAACTCATGGCAAGGACAACACCATAGGTTCCCTTCGCGTCGGGACATTCGATAATTTTACCTACATCGAAGAGCTTGCAGGGCATTATCTGTCCCCTACTCAGTCTGTCCTTCGATTCTTCTTGCACAATGGCACTTTCCCTCTACCAGAAGGCTTCACACTTGTAGCATATGCGGAAGAATTCAATGTGATGAGCATCTGTGGCGGAACTGCGACCTATTTCAGCATGACGGCCAAATATTGCACCGATAAAGTTGTAAATGCATATGATTTTATTGACACGTATCGGAGGAATGCGGTTGGCGCTGTAGCGAAGGAGTTGAATGCCCACGTATTCGCAGGAACTTGCCCTGTTGGTACGTTCATTTTATCGATCATAGTCAACTTTCCCTCACCTCCGGTCAGGCGAGAAATTATGATATGCCGCTGTGATCTCTGTCTTAATTAGATTTTCAATCCTGATTTGAGTGTTACCCCTTGAAATCGGGTCAAAGTCAGCTAGAAAGACCAAATTACACTTCGGAATACTCGTATTTCACATATGATATTCAGGGAGGCATTGACAGGTACTCTGATCCTCAGTAGGCTTTCAATGCAGAGAGGATATAACCCACCGTTCCACTTGCGGAAAAAGGTGTACCATTATAATTGTTTTGGTCTTCCGCTTGCACCAGGTATCGATCCGGGTCTAGCTTTCGTGTCTTCTGCTCCAAAAGGATAATAATAGTACATCTATCTGTCTCTTTGAAGGATGTACAATATCTTGTTTGCGATTTGAGAAAGGTGTTGATCAGGGTTTGATCTGCTTCTGTACAAAATTGTGTCCTTTCCAGGTAATCTACCTGCCTGTGTGGCGTGGGAGTGGCGCTTCCATAGCTCAATCCACTTGATCAGACCTTCACCAGACCTTGTACATATCCATTCAGAGTTTGATCTTGCTTGCGGACAGACCCGATGAGTTCCTAGTAAACTAGTATGTATGGACATTGATACTCAATGGTGTTCATAAAAATTATGTTGGCGATGCTTTAGCTTCCTTATAGTACATAGTAGGATGCCCTTGGTTAACGTTAAGAATGCTGAGGAATGCTGTGTGGTTTGCCAAGTCACGAGACAGTTCCATCAAAGGCCGGTTTCGGAATTTCTGACTTCGAGGAAATCGTCCGAGTCGGATCGAAAATAAAGGGAGGGCTTTGGCTATGGTGTCAGTACATATAAGTATACATATATTCTTTCAAGTCATCCGCTTATCCAGTTGACTTTCACCCTATGCTTTTCCGCACCCTCATTGCCTCGAGCGTCACAGTCCTTTTGACTCTAGGTGCGACTGCTGGCTCTCATAGGTCGGAAGACCCAAAGTGCCCAGAGGGGACCTTTTCTGGCTTTGAAATCAACATCTGGCAGTTCAACACTCCTGCGGCCAGTTTCATTAATAAAACCGGATCCTTCTTTCAGTCTGAGTGGTATGTGAGTAAACTTTACGTCCCATGCTCGCAAATTGCAGTAGTTGATTCACAACCTAACATAGATTGGTACATTGAATGCAACCCACGGCAAGGACAACACCATTGGCTCCACTCGTACCGCTGCAATTGGTCCTTCTACCTTCACTGAGGAGCTTGTAGGGCATTATCGGTCCCCTACTCAATCAATTCTTCGATTCTCTTTGCACAATAGCACTCTCCCGCTGGATGGCTTCACACTTGTAGCGTATACAGAAGAGCTCAGAGCTCAAAGCATATGTGGTGGAACTGCGACTTTTTTATCCATGACAGCAACGTATTGTGCTGACAAAGTCGCAAATGCATACAACTTCTACGACACGTTCCATAGGGATGCAATTGGTGCTGTAGCAAAGGAGATGGATGCCCTCCTGTTCGCAGGAACTTGCCCTACTGGTATGTTCATTTCATTCATCACAGTTAGCTTTGTCTTACCTCATGTTAGGCGGGAAATGAGTATCCAGTCACGATATATATCTGTCTCAATTTTATTTTCAATTTTGACTCCAGAGAGGTCTTGTAGGTGAATACAAGGTGTTAGACCTCAGAGACTCGGTAATAGCATAGACGGCTGTAATTTTACCTGTCGGCGAATCGTAAATAATAGATGTAAGTGATATAGGCTCACCGCCAGAGTAATTACCAATAGCATAGACAGCTGAGTGAGGCTTAAGTGTATGTCAGGTCTTATACGGAATTACTAGAATAGAGTTTGACTGTAAAGAATAGTGTTAGAACCCTATAGATAAAAGTCCGTAAGAAAGGTATTCCTCAGACAAGTATAAACAAGTATAGTTGACTAAGGGTGTCCAATAACGAGGTGTAGTATATAAGTCTACTCTAACAAAGGATACTTTGTCCCTGTAATGGTGTGATATCGGAAGAGGGGTGAATGATTGTGTCGAGGTCGATGATGTCTTCTAGGGATGCCAACACTCCTCCTCAGCAGCGACCTCACGCCTTAAACTCCTCCTCGCATGGAATCAGGGTACCGTTTCAAAGCCAAGTAAGGTTCGAAGACGGATGAATAGAGGTCCTGGAAGGGCCTTTGTGAATAGGTCGGCAACATTATATTTCGTGTTGACATAGCGGATACATATCTCGTTTGACTGAACTCGTTCGCGGAGGAAGTGATACTTGATGTCGACGTGTTTGACACAGGAATGAAGTGTAGGGTCTTCGGAAAGGTTAATCGCGGCGTTGTTATCGCAGAGTATTGGTGTGGGTTTGGAAGTGACGTCTCCGTGTCCGATGCCTTTGAGTAACGCACGTAGCCATATGCATTCCTGAGCGCTCTCGAATGCTGCTAGGCTATACAGTCAGTTTGTTATATGAAATCAACTGTAACTACAGCGTAAGCATAATATAAACACAGCTGTAACTACAGGCTTGAACTCCGACTCAATTTGGAGGATGAAATCATCGGGGTTTCCCGTCCATTGCTCATTGTTACCCGCCACCCGCCCCCATACCCATTGAGGGTTGGTATTTGTGCCTACTTCTTTGGCGCATCACTAATTCTAGGCTCCTGGAATCACTGTTCTCAACTTCTTACCTCTCATTTGAGATCCAATCAGAAAGTCAGGTACATACAATATATCATTTCCATGGTTGCCACTCATTGATATCTCGAGGATCAGCATTCATTCCAAGAATTGCCATGTCAAAAACATATGACACTGTCTCTCTTTTGCCTTCTGCTACATACCATGGCTTTCCTTGATAAGTATCATACATTTCTGACTTTCTTTTCTATTCTAATTCCGTCTAATTTGGTTACAATCCGAACCATTGAAATAAAACTTGTGATTTACTATCAGATCATGGTGCTTCCCTGCTCTATACCATGTTCAAGCTGAAGTCTTCTCAATCTGCTTCACTTATCTGCAGATTCAGAACCCCCAAGCAGAGCTTCAAGCAACGTGCTTTCTCATCGGATGAGTATTATATATTGTGCCATTCTGACCTTTGTCGCTAGTATGTTGTCATAGATTGGTGTACCTATATGTAAGTACCTTATCTTTGCTTACTCTCACTTGCCTCACTTGGTGGTCTTCCACTCCAGGCTAGAATATATTTGTTTTTCTTTGAAATTGTTTGATTTACAACTTTTGCTGTGAATTATGGGTCTACTACAACTGGTAAATAGACTCAGATGAATACAAGACATATATTTTGATGATAAAAGTATATACAAATATGTTTGGGAAAATTTTGAGGGGTAGATATACTATCAACATCTTGTGAAGGTTGATCTCAATGTAAAACCTTGAGCTCACCTTCTGACTTTTTCAGCTTTTGTTTGACCTTTTCATTTTGGCTGTTTTTATATTATATCTATTATCAGTGGGTATGAATACATTACTGGAGGCTAGATATCTATTATATGAAGCTCTGGGAGTGTTGTAGCATGTATAGGAACTAGAATTGTTGAACCCAGCTTCAGCCACATTGTATTTGTATGTGTGTACATTGGACTGATTTTCCGTTTTTGGCCACTATGTTGGTATAACTTTTTCTTCGTTCACGTCCACTCACTTCCATCCACTGATGTACTTCTTTGAAATCATGCTGATCAAGCTTGGTAGGCTGCATTCCTTCTTCATCTCCTTTGATATTCATCATATCTTAGCCTGCAGTCCATTCCATGCGACTTAATTTTACCTCCAATGAATTGCCTTGACTGCTGCCAAATCCGTCAATGCAATGAACTCGCTATGTCACTATTCAACTCAGTTTTCTTGATGTTGTATTTGCAGAACTCCATAGCTGCCTTTTCTGATGTCACCATTTGTAGGATATTATCACACCCACTTTTGCCGACATTCAAGCCCCTGTGCCCCCATCAGCAACGACTGAACAATTGCTATCTGCATCTGTGCATTCTTTCAGCAGGAGCCTGCAAATTGGGATTTCACTCGGTGTTGATTGTTTTAGTGTCATGGCCTGTAGTTCAATCACAATTTATTACCCGTATCTATTTCTTGGAAAATTCATATGTTTTGTATTTTTGAACATACAGATAGCCTCTCCATGCAGAGATTCTCATACATCATATGAGATTATGTATGTTGATGGACAGGTGTTTGAACAAAAAGGAATTGCAGGAGTGATCAAGGGGGCAGCCCAATATTTGACCCATATATGCCTGAAATGACCAATCCCATCTGGAAAGAGCGGCATACTAGGGCGCGTTCCTGATGTGAAAATAGCAGACAACACTGGTGAGAAACAGGGTAAACAGTGAGCAACTCTTCTTGGCACTGTTGATTCATCACAGCAATGTAATATAAACACCAGTACTGTAACTACAGCTCTACATATATCAGCCTTAGGCTGTGCTTACAGTGTTTGATATAACAGCATGCCAACTACAGGTGATGCTGCTATGTACTCAGCTTCGCACGACGAGGCGGCTACAGTCTTCTGTTTCCTAGCAGCCCATGAGACGACTCCTGATCCAAGGCTCCAGGTGTACCCTCCAATGCTCCTCCTTGTGTCGAGGCAGTTGGCCCAATCTGAATCAGTGAAGCCAGTGAGGTCCACGGGTAGTCCTTTTTCCCCGAGGGTAAGTTTCAAGTCCTGTGTTCCCTTCAGATATCGAACAAGTCAGATCGCAGCGTTCCAGTGAATAGAGGTATAGCTATCAACGTATTGTGAGAGTTGCTGGACAGTATATGCAATGTCGGGGCATGTTGAAATGGCAAGGTATAACAGGCAACCAACAAGTGACCGATAGGGCGTCCGTTTTAAGGCTATCAATTCTTTCTGGGGCATGGACAATCTATCCGTTTTGCGCAGCTTCAAGCCTGGGTCCATTGGAAGTGAGATGGGCGCAGCATCTTGTTGACCAAACTGTGTAACAATGCGATCAATGAGGGCGGTCTGGGATAATCTGACTTGAGATTTGTCACGATCCCATTCAACCGCTATTCCAACAACAAATCTTGGGATACCCAGGTCAGATATGGACCAGACAGTGCATAATTAGTCCTTGAACTGATCGTTTTCTGCTTTGCTGCTTGTGATCAAAAGGAAATCATCAACATGGAGGTAACGGTCCCAGAGTCCAATTTACGGTAATAGACGCAGGATTCGCAGGCGAGTCGGGTGAATCCCCAGGAAAGCATGTAATCATTTACTGTCTGGTTCCATATCCGTCTGGCTTGCTTCATTCCATACAGACTGCACATTAGACACCACACCCAGTTCTCCTTACCAGGTTCCTTGAATCCTTCTGGTTGCTGCATGTATTGTACTTCATCGTCTGAAAGTAGGCCATAGAGGAAGGCTGTTTTGACGTTGATCTGTGTGGTGTCCCACCCCATAGTCGCAGGATGGATTAATATTCTCCATGATTCCATGCGTGCCGTAGGTGAGGTCGTTTTGGTATAGTCTTTGCCATACACTTGTTCATACCCCTTGAAGACTAACCAGCACCTTGAATCAAACAGCTTTACTGTTTTTGTCCCTTTTGATCTTGAAGACGGGCCGCCCCTTTCGTACTTTGTGACCTGCTGGCACATCCTCCCATGGGACGAGCTTGTAGACTCCTATGTCCTTGAGTGATTTGAGTTCATCATGGTATGCTTCCTTCCATTGTTTTGCATCAGCCAAGTCTTTTGCTTCCTGCCAGGTACAAGGTTCATTGTTCAAGTCAAGGGATATTGGATCGTCTAGTGATTCCACCACCGAGAGGAGGTGTTCGATTTCATCTAAGGTCACCACATTAGCAAGGTCTGGGATGTTCACATTACCGTTGTTTTTTTTTGGCATCTGAGTTGCCAGATTGGTTGTCCACTGGCGGTGCTGCTTTACTTTGTGTAGGACGTTCCATGTTAGGCGTTGGTGTAGTAGTCGCGTTGGATTGTTTCTCAGCTCTAGTCGCTTTGATCCTGTTGGCAGCTTTGTGTCAGGGGACTACTACTCATTTTGTCCATTTCTCCTTTCAGGTGATCCTTTGATCGCACATCTCTGGAGACTGATCCCATCAAGGCATACTCTGGAGCTGCTAATCTTATCATTCAGTGCTGGCATCAAGGCAATCTCCAGGGTTTGATTATCTCCGGAGATTTGCCCCTTTTGGATTTTCTCTTGTTTT
>JAGGAX010000171.1:0-12023 GCA_017657335.1 Termitomyces titanicus | reverse complement strand
AAGGCGAGACCTAGACTGGAACTGGACTGGACTGGACTGGCGAAAGTTTTCGGATGGAAGTACATACATATTCCAGTGTTAATATTAAAGATAACGTAGTACATATGAGAGTTAATTCACCGGTTTATTGATCGTCGATACATATTCATCCGTTTAATGAAAAACCGGTGTGTAGATATTCGTTACGCGTACGCGTATTCGTATTCGTCATGATGCAGTTAGGGTCGCACTCTCATCCCACATACTTAGGCTTATTTTCGACTTCCGAATTCTGCGAGATCATCATGAACCACTTCCTTGGAGCCCTCTTCTCTTAAGATACTGATACCCCTCTCCTATGAACTTGTGCACTTTTGCATTTGGATGGACCCTATAACTTTGTCCTTTTGTATTTCTAAAAGAACTTAAGTCACGCTAGTGGTCAAACAAACTCACGATGATGCGTAGTTGAACAGGCTCCATAATAATCAGTCCAAGTCGCACGGCACGGCACGTCTGAATGAATTCTCATGGATTCGCGCCCCATAATGCAGATATCGATCAATTCTACTATGTAGTATGTATGTAAGTTTCTGCAAATCTAGGTGACAAAACTCCGAGTCTAGAAACGAAACACAGCGTCTGAACTCTCAGGAATTCGCACCCCATAATGCAGAACAATTGTATACGATGGCATGTTATTTTCGGACGATGTCCACAAGTTTTTGCAGATCTAGGAGTCTTGTCGAGTCTAGAAACGAAACACAGCCATCAAGTTTGATTCTGATTGACATTGCCAGGATGACAAGCCTGGCAATCACAACGACAAGTGCCCTGTTTCTTACGACGCCGACGCCGTGGCCCGTTTCACGCGGACATACATATGTATGTATACACTTCCCTTTCCCCCCCTTTTTTTCCCTTGTTATCAAAGATCCCCCTTACATCCCTCCCTCGTGCGAAATCTTATCTAACACTAGACAAATCGACGCGCCATCGCTCCATCATGCATCATCATCATCATCATGCATCAGACCTTCGATGCGATTTCGGGAAGCAAAAAAAACAAGAAAAGACTCACGCTGTCAATCCGCTAGACAATGATCAATCGATCATTGGATCAAGAAACAGGAACCAGCCCGTGGAACTTCTTCACCTTCCCTTCCCCCCCCTGACTCGGACTTCCCTCGATCTTCTTTTTCTTTTGTGCTTTCTTTATCTTATCATTGGAGTACATGCATACGTATATATAATTATCGCTCCACCTGTGCATCAACTTCGATAGGGATGGAAGCACTCAAATCTCACGGGCCGTGGACTAGGTATCTAAACTACCACACCGTGTCCCACTGACACGTCAGGACTTAGTCACTCGTAGTCCGGTTGCTCACACACACACGATGGGATGCGAATTCTCAGATCTCAGCATTCGAACGGGGGAGGGACCCTTTCTTTCTGCATCTACATCATGATGTCCATCATCATTTCCATCAAGAATCCAAGTTTTCTGTCCCCCAAATCCTCGTGTCTAAGGGGACGGGCGTACTGGACGAGGTTGTTTGTCACCTTGACGCCTATGTATTCAGCAGCACTACGCGAAGTCGAGCTTGAGCTTGACCAGGCTTGACCTCTCTTCACCCCCCGATTCGGATGGGTAAAGCCACGGGCGGCGTTTTTTCAAATTCGTTTCAAAATAAGTATGTACATACCCGTTTCCCGTTCGAGCTCAAGTTTCCCCATCGATCACGATTCACGATCATCAATTTTCTTAAGCGTACGTACATAAGCGCTTTTTTTTTTCCAATTTCCCCGCATCCTTGGACGACGGGCAGGTACGCGCGCGCTGAAGACAAAAGGGAAACCTGAAAAAAAGTGTGGGGAAAATTGAAATGTGCGCGTTCGCGCGTTTTGATGTATGGTATGTAATGATATGTATGTTATAAATGCGTGAGTCCCGTGAGCTCAAGGATACAGGTACGTTCGAGTCATATGCGTTATGTTTAATTTTTTTTTTTCAAATGGCGTGAAGCATGTCAAGTCGCCGAGAGTTCAGGTGGTACTACATAGGTACATAGGTACAGTAGGGCCAAACTAAAAGGGTCCGCATGACGTGGACTCTTGGCTACCTCTTGAAGACCTCGAAGCCCTTGATCATGATTCGACCTTGGGGAGGAACAATGCAATGATAATCTCCAACGACGTTGGCGACAATACAAGGATGACCACGGATGATATCAAATTCATTGCAATTTGGGTGTCTTGGCATCCACTTTGTGCGAGGCACGCTTGGTTGAATTGAAAATCTTGTTCTTTCACGGTCCTCGACGGAGAGGAGGAATTATGCGCTCAAGTATATTGAGTGACATAACTTCATCTTGGACTCAGCGAGGAACCAATAATTCGTCTTGGCCTCAACCGGGAGGTCTTCATCCAGAGCAGTTTTCCATCAAGAATTTCGTCTTGGTCTCGACTCCGTCGAGGATACGCCACCGCCAAATTCAAGCTCCAACGTCGAGTTGCGTAGAATCTGGCAAAAATTTGTACTGCGTCTCCGACGCGCTCTGGATGTAGAGCGGATGAATGTAGGGAGGAATATTTAGTACGTGGCACATTGGCATCTACTGAGTATTTATGCGTTGACTCGGTCGGAGTTACATCCCTCGTTCCAAAATCGTTGACTACGGCTTAGAGAATTTCAACAATTGTGACCGTCGCTCTTCTTCTCAGAATGTTCTCGTATTCAAGAGCCGATCAATCAATCCGAGCGAGTTCCACAAATCTATGGCGGACAAGTTCCAATTCATCACATATTGGGACGGATGCGTCCCCAACGTTATCCCAGAGCACTGACATGACAGGCATCTTGGTTTTCATCTCTGTCAAGGAATGATTTGGTTCCGTTTCAAGATTCATGTGCATCGCTAGCGCAGCTGCTTCTTGACATTGACATTCTTACATGCTCATTGCACCCCCAATTGGGTACGAGTAGAGCCTGGTGACGTGATTTAACTTGATGGTACGAGCTCAGGAGGAGAAAAGGTGATTCAACTTCAACTTCGTCATCCTACGAAATTTACATCCTCCTTGTGATTCCGAACATCCATCTGGGCTTCAACAGAGCCGAGAATATACATCCCATTTCTCAGCCTTGAATAATTATTGAATGTCACTACGGAAAGTTTACTCGGTCAAACGGTAAACGTTAAACCCCATAAGTGCTGTCATTCAACCTTTCAAACGTGCTGACAGACTCAGATCTAATTACATAGGAATATAGTTAGTTTGGCGCACTAGACACATGTATGTGCATCCGTCCATTATTGATACAGTTTACATGCCTGTTTCATCCTCAATTCGGATGTGTGCAAATTGAGTCAACCTTCCTTTTCTCATCCCATATCAATTCAAATTACAGTTCCTTGTTGGGATGATATACCCACTCATTCTACGCGATATAGATTATACATTGTACTTTGTCCCGATTCACGTCAAGTGTGCTTCACATGTCTTTTCAACTGTCGTAAGGATTGGTATCACGACCAAGTCTGGACGATAAAGGCATCGCCCTATGCAATGGAATGCCGAGCTACTGAAACCGGAGACCCGTCCGGCACAGCAGACAAGGATCTTTTATTTCATTCCGTGAGCCGTCTTTTTCAATTGCGATCGGCTCAGAATTTGCTTCCACGGAACATCGCAGGCAGGTGCCAAATTCAGTTTTGTATTCGATCACTTTTTATATCGCATATGTACATAATTCATTTCTAATCGCGCTGACGCTCTCCGCTCCACAAATGAAAACATATTCATCCTCTTTCACCATATTTAATCCGGGTCCATACGAAGGAGTGTATTGCCAATAAAGGCAATCCCGCCGCCCGCCATCATGGTATCGAGGATCTACTTTCGGACGTGCCTGATCGATCATCATGCATAAGTTATCATCTTTGGCGCCTGTTTCGATTCGATTTCCTCTTTGGACGCGATGACCAGTTCATATAGTCCATACGCTAGCACTTCAGGAACTAATATGATATCACTAGGGTATGCAAATGCTACCTTCCTCGATTAAAAATTTCATCCACGCTCGTGTTACAAGTCGTGATCATCTACATAGTATACGACATCACATCTGTCTGATGATAGCATATTCGGTATAAAGACTGGAACCTACTGAAATCAAAAATTCAGAGTAAACATCTATGTCCTTGTATTCCCAGAATAGCGGTATTCTACTTCCGTGTGCAGCAAGGTTTTCCACAGATGGCGTGGCGTCATGTCACATGTAGACTCTATATTGAGGATAGGACCTGCTATGTTCTATTTACCCCTAATAGTGAGAGACTTCCTATCTTCAAATCATAGTACTCTTGATACTTATGTCATCATTGGATCCCGATACCTGAAGATATGGAAGCTCTTCTCCACTAGTGGACCAATTACTATGTATTTCGGACGTTACTTCATCCCAGAAGCTCAGGTAACCATCCATACTTACCCATTTTATGTACGAGAAACAAGTTGCTACAAATGTTAAATGTCAGGATACCGCTGTATTATCATTAAGATATGATCAATACCAATCGTCGTAGAACCATGTAGCTCATCATTATGCATGTATGCACAATCTCGGCAATATATTGTGCTGGCGATGGCACGTCAGGGGACTCAGGGCTGGTAAGATTATCGACCTTGACCCGCCATATTTCAATATTTCACTTTTTCTTGCGCAGAAAAAATGAAGTTATGACTGTTTTCACGGCACCCAAGATCGCTATTTTATCATTTCCATCTACATCATCTTGATGCTAATAGCTATGGCATGTAAATAACTCGTTCTAACGATTCCATAATTTGGCGGATGGAGTATTGATAGAACATAGACAATGACTCTTCTTTACCTTGGGATTGGAAGAGTTAAGCTTTCGTCTACTTCCGGTCAATGCTTCCGCCGCTGGAGAAGTATATGCGTAGAATGGTCAGAACCGACTCGGAGCGAGGAGAAGTCACCAAGCCATGATTCGAAAGTTTTAGTTTTGACAGAATCGCTCTAACCAGATCACATTGACAGGTGCTTCTTGAATGTCTGTGAACACGTGCCAACCGTGTCAGCAAAAGTATCTGTTTCCCGGCGCGGAGCTGCTGAATGAACGCACTGAAAAGGTCTTTGCGCCCGTTGTGCATATGTACATATGCTAATTTTGATGCGCCACGGTCCCGACGGGCTCAGCACAGTTTGTGTTCCACATACTCGGTGGCGGTACTAAGATGTTCTAAGGAAGGATGGATTCAACTGTGTTCAAACACCAAGCTTCTGTAAATTTTTCGTCGAGTTTGCACGCTCAAATGGAATACCCTGGCCATGTGAATACAACGATTAGAGACATTGGTCCAAAGATTTCAAGGACCCACTATTCCAAACAGTGATTTGAGATGAATTCACTATCCATGGTATATCACGAAATGCACCAAAGGATACGACATGAATCCAGGTCTTACTCGGGTGGAGTCAGAGATATAATTATACTACCGTTGTCCAAAATCTCATGGTAGAGAGGAGTGGAAAGCCGGAAAACCTTGGCCCAGCTTCGACAACTTCAAGAGGAATACCCAAGAGGAATACTGGAAGGAAAAGTTGCCAAGAGCTCGTATCGGGCTTTTTGGAACGTTGTGTAGTCTGTAGCAGCTGAAAGCTACTCGCATCTTGGGAATGGGAGTAACTGTACACATGGTTTTAGGTCGTGATGCGGTGAGATCTGAAGAAGCTTGCGGAGCGTTTCCATGCGTTGTTTTTAGATGGTCTAGGTTGGAACCCCGAAGATCGGTGTGCTCTTACCATGAATTCTCTAGAATCAGACGTCAGGTAGTGTCGTATCTATACATAATTGCCGTACATATCCTTGCCTGATGTACAGGTTTCCTTGATTTATAGCAGGGAGTGCATGGCGTGGGTGCTAATCTTCCCATAGTCGGAAATTACTGGAACCAAGTTGAAGCGCTGATAATGGAAGCGAAGAAGCCTCGGCATGGGAAATTGAAACCTGATATTAAAGGGCCGAAAATCGTAAGTTTTAACTTTTACATATATGTACTTACTCCCTTGCTCGCAGGGTTCACACTGAATCTCCAATTGGTCGGCTAATATACTAGTTCGCGACCACTGAATCATAATGCGATCTTCCCGCGACTCGAAAGTTACGTCTATCACCGTGGATAACATCAAGCGCCTGGTAGGAAGATGACGAGCTTGGTAGCAAGAACATTCCATAGTCCCGTATGTAAGTAGCTTCAGCAAAAAATGTTCAATGCACTAAACACGATTGCGATGTTCGAACGCATGTGATGAGATATGTAGATGGCCTACAATCAGGTTCAGATGAGACAGGGTGGATCAGGAATTCAACGATAAGCTAGAGGAATCGAATAGAAGATCTGAATCGAAGTACATACAGTACGGATATGTCCGCGTAGTTTTCTTGACCGTGATTTCGAGTGGCGATGAGTAAAAGAATCGATCATATCCACACGCGGAGGACTTGACCGTCATGTCGGCGTTGTTTACATGCAGTTTGCACAGCATGGCTTAGGCGGTAGAATTCAACACGCCCAAACAAATTTATAATGGCGTGCCTTGGCCGTTCAATGCGGTGCTCCGAAGTGCTTCAGATTTCGCTCCCGAATAGTGGTGCTAATATGCCGATCAAACATGAAGATCCAGACGTGTGCAATGCAATTGCGCCACCCCGATAATTGTTCCGAGTGATGAGGGCATGGTGGCTCGTGCGAGGTCACCATTCTGTGACAATGATTTTGAACAAAAAGACTACTTCGGGCTGCGACACGGCGGGTGCTTTTGGGATAGAATGTGGCCGCTGCTTCGTTATGGAAAGTCGCGAAGATTAGACGGTAAACGTAGGAGAATCTTGAGGTCAAACGAGAACTGTATTGCTCATAGTCTCGGAATATGATACAGGCCTGTGTTTCGTTAGTAAAATACTCGATGACCATGGACCATACTGTCAACAATCAAGAAAGGAAGGAACCAAGAAGCAAAGAAAGAGGCTTGCACTCGGGGCTTGACGATACAGCCTTTTGGTGTTAAACCTCTCATAAAGATGGAGTTCTATAGAAAGTTACGAGTTCGACGCAAGAGTTTGGGTAATTCCACTATTAGACGAGTGTGACTTTGAATATAATGACATGCAGAAAAACTTGGTGATGTTGTCAGGTTATTCCATTCATCTGCCAGTTCTAAGCATCTATGGAAACTGTGACGGTAAATAAGCATAAGCTTGTTTGAGATAAGGGTCTCGCGCTCACTGTTACGCGAGCGTAAACTTTTTACGATGAATAGAGCTCTTCCTTAGTGCTGATGCCTATGAGTTGAAGTTGCATGAGAAAGTGTGGAATAAACAGTAGCTTGTGACGTACCAAGCTCTTCCCGGACACCCCTAAGCTCATCAAGATAAGCCTGGTACTGCTGTTTGTTCTCCACCTTCTCCTTGATGCCCTCGAAAATCCGAACCGCGGTCGAAAAGTCATTCACGCGCCTGGAAGCTCTTAGCGCGGCCTCAACGACGGAAGTAGAGGGAACGAGATCGTGAGCAAAGCAGTTGTTGAGTCCGCGCTGTACTTCGAAGAGGTCCTCAGCGTTGTCGAAGAACTTGACGTAGCGCTCAGAAAATGATTCGTAGGACTCCTGGGCGTGTCCGCTGGCGAGACGGACGAGCGAAGGGGTTGCTCGTGCAGTCCTGGCGACGATAGAGGGGCGTGCAGAAGCGCGGAGGACGGTGGACAACATTTGAGAGCGCATTGTGGGTTGAGTCGGTTGAGACAACGAGGATGAGGAATTGCTCGGGTCAGCCGGGATCTTCCGGAGAAATCGTTCGCGGCACTATCTCCGCATCACCTCATCCACCGACTTCAACTCTGTTTCTAGAGGCCTCATAAATGACGATATATACCCTTTAGCGAGCCAGAAGATCTTGAACAACATAGGCGATGCTAGTTTTTTTTTGTCAAGTTCTTTGGGTTGATTGTCTGAATTGACAAGCTAATGGAATCCTCCTTTACAATCGCTTGGGGACCGCTTTACCTGCCATTACGGTGCTTCAATGGCCGGATGTATGGCCATACCGACGATGGTGTTGACGAGTTCACAAAGTTAGCGACCAAAGTGACGACTGGCAGATGGTAACCAACATCCGAATCAATGGGGGCCATCTTTCAGCCCTTTGTCAAGGGTTAAATCATGCGTTGCCGCCTCACTACTGTCTACAGCCAGCCGTCGGCCTCACTGCCATCCCGAGCACCCCGACCCCTTCTCATGTGGACTTGAAAAACATTCAAATATTGAAAGTTGGAATGTCATTCCCTCGAAAGTATGATTGACACACAGCGTGAAAACGGCCCCCATTTGATGTCCACCGCCACTGAGCACAATGTTGTCTTGTTGCATGTTCACCGAAAAAGTATACGATCGTGTCTTGGATCGTGTCTTGTCCAACTCAGGTATGTATGTAATCTGACGGTCAAAATATAGGATGTGATACAAAGCGGTTTCCATCTATTTTGCCGTCGGTGTGATAAGGGGCCTGCCGACTGACTGTCAAGTAAGCACCAGTACAAATTGAAATTCCCTCGAAATGTCCAGATCAATTCGGTCACCACACAGCGTGAAAACGCTGCTCCATTCGATGTCCTGCTGCCACTCAGCATAATGTTGTCTTGTTGCATATTCACCGAAAAGGTATACGATATCGTATCGTGTCCAACCCAGGTGACCTGACGATCAAAATATAGTATGAGATACAAAGCGGTATTCATCTATTTTGCCGTCGGTGTGATAAGGGGGGCTGCCGACTGCTGTCGAGTACGCACCAGTACATACAAATTTCGGAATGACCAGATCAACTCAGTCACTGCATCAATCAAGTAATATATCCTTTTTGTCTGTAGACAAAAGTTTACAGACAATATTAGCTCTTACCTGCGTTATTGTGTATCATCCTCAAACAATAATTCGCCTGGAGCTCCGTCTAGTCGGCCTCATGTTCGGAACCTCGGCGCGGATGCCCTACACGCAGAATGCGAATTGCTTCCATTCATGTTGTATTATGACAGCGTAGCCTCTTTTCTTACATGCTTTTCACAATTCGGGCTCCTCTCCTGGCCTGGAAACGTAGAGTATGGCTATGATCAAGTTAACTGACGTAAAATGGTCCTCAGTATCATATTTTGATATTTCCACTCTACCCAAGCAGGTAGTGGCGCCCCAAGCGAAATTAGATGATGCGCTCCCGGAATCTGAAGGAAGAACGTTTAAGCTCGAAGCGAATAAGAGTAGAACACAGAATAGGAAGAATGGTTGCCCGGACCCGTTCGGTGGCTGTGCGAGATATGTCGTCACAACTCTAATCGCAACTGATGGGGCTGCTCACCAACCTTGGGCAGACAGACTCTCAGCTCAGATCGAAGGAAATGCCAGCAGGGTCTCCAGGGTCATACACGTATCAATTCTCGGCATGTCTGACTCGGTATAGCTTACAGGGGAACAAATTAAGACGCGACACAGCCATGGCCCCATCCGATGAGCACTGCCACCATAGTAGCCGAGTGTTCAGGGCTCTTTACCTTCCGTCCTGGAATGTGGCATGGAGTTATGGTCATGGCAGTGAGTCAAGTACATGTATATATATATCGGTCACGGCGCGTCATTGTTGACAAACTGGTAACGACCACTTTCAAGCACTTAAAAGCTCCCGCCTCTCCGACGATCAACTTCCCACAATAAACACGATGCAGAACCACCTTCCAGCAGAATACTCTAACATTCCGTACGAGTATTCCACTGTAAACCCTCCGGTCAACTTCCAATCATCTTATCCCGCCCCACAAAATCCCCCCGCCATGACTTCTCCTTACGCTGGTCCTCGCCGACGTACAGGTAGTATGCGGAAAAGTCCCGAATCCCTCATTCCTATGGACGCACCTACCCAGCCCCGCAACTACGTTACACCTTCTGTCACCTCCAGGAAGGAGATCCCTGCCTTCTTTTACAAGATGCGGAACAATTCTCCCCCGTCTGAGGAGGAAATGGACGAACTGACCGAGGAGCCTCCTGCGTCCAACGCGACTGACCAGGAGAAGATCGAATATAAGCGCAGGCAAAACACCCTTGCAGCTCGTCGCAGTCGAAAACGCAAGCTCGAGAACGTCCAGCGGCTGGAGGAGACAGTTGAGCGGCTCACAAGGGAGAGAGAGATCTGGAAAACAAGGGCCTTGACATTGAAGCAGCTCTTGATTAGCCATGGCATCATTTGCCCAGAATTCCGTGACTAAGGAGGCCTCAGGATCCTAAAAATTCAAGTCTCGTGGTAAGTAGTCATGCCATTCGCCTCATACTAGCACCGGTACCGAAACCACACCACCAGATTCCAGACAGTTCCTGCCCAGGACCCTAAATTTGGACACTTGCGTGGCCCGCGCTGCGTGCGCTAAGCGCCACATGGCCTCCAACCACCCTCCGGGAATCTATACCTTCCTGTTGATCTTCCAACCACTTTCATGTGCAGCCCACCTCTCAACATATCCTTGCACTCGCTAACGAAGATCAAATCGACTGGCCAACGTTCCTCGCATCAATACCTTTTCCTTGCCTTTTCCGGATCTGTGTCGGACCCCCATCTGTGTGGATAACTCTCCCCTTGTATTTTAGATATACACTGTGGCTTTATATTTCTCCTGCTCTTGTTCTGTACATGACTTGTGCCTATATTGGCGTTGTATATACCGTCACATACATAATACCGCGTTTTGCTTCTGCCTGATTTGACTATCAGAGTCTATCACTACTGGCCCATCACGGTCAAAGCTTCGGCACAAGCGCACCTGGCTGATCCGCTCTCGGCTGACCTAAGCGAGTCTCCGGACAGAAACCGTGACGTGAAAAAAGTCTTTTTGGGTCCTGGGATCTCGAGGTGACATATGCTCTCCACTTTTCGTGCCGCTCGTTCAAAACCGTCATCACTTTATCAGATTTGCGCTCGACACATGTCTTCTTCAGCCATTTTGATCCCTTTTGACCACGAATCGACCAAGGCCATCGCAAACGTATCTCCTAGTGAGCTATGGGCCTCGACCCCGCAAGGAGAGAAACTTCCTGCGGTGGGTACCGTGCGCACATTCTACAACACTCCGGCGACCAAGGTCACTGCAATCTCGTCCTTGGGTGAAAAGTTTGCGAGGAAATCAGTGGACGCGAAGAAAGAGCTGTTGAGAAAGTCGATCGGCAGTGCCGTGAAGCAACTCAAGACTGTGGATGGCTTAAAGGATGTCGCTATCGATGGTTCTATAGATCCCCACGCTTCCGGTAAGTTTAAATTCTTATTCTCTCCTACCAGTCCATGCTCAGCCATCTCTAGCTGTTGCCGCCCATCTTGCGCTCTACAAGTTCTCTTTGAAGACCAAACCGCCGTCCCCATTCAACCCCAATCTTACGGAGCCCCTTCCTGAGAAGTTGAAACTCTTACCTATCCAAGCTTCAAAGGAATGGGAACGTGGTGTCATCTATGCCAAAGCTCAGAACTTGGCTCGCACGGTTTGTCCTAAATTTACCCAAACAGTATAGAATGACTAAACTTCGAATTCTAGTTAATGGAACTCCCTGCTAACATTATGACACCTACAGTATGTTGCGAAATTTGTTTTTAGGGACCAGTGCATGAAATTATCTGTATAGAAATTCACCGAACGCGTCAAGGCTGAATTTGCTGGAATCAAGAACGTGGAAATTATTGTTCGGGATGAAGGTGATGTTCACATGTAATATCGTCATCAAGTCATGCTGACAGACGGCCTGTTACTATCTTTAGTCTGGGCTGCGGAAAAGAACATGGTGATTACCATTTGTACTACATGGATCCGGATCTCGTCCTCACACTTCAGAAACAAGAATACATTCCTCTCAGTTACACACGGGACCTCTGAACCTGCTAAAATTATGGAGATGTGAGACGAAGTTTTCTGGTCTGTTTCACTCACAA
>JAGGAX010000170.1:0-15519 GCA_017657335.1 Termitomyces titanicus | reverse complement strand
TCTTGGTCAGCGCTGACTAAAATTTGTCAGCCTTACTCATCGTCGTCCCATTCTAGACAGCCATCAATTTCCCACGCCCATCGTCGCATTCTATATAGATATCAATCTGTTCAAGGTCACCAAACTCACAGATAGACTCTGAAACCAATTGATGTTGAGGGGCTATTTTAATCGTCAATCCGTCATCTGCTCAAAAAAGGTTCAGTTCAAGTGGTTTCAAACAATGCATGTACTGACTGCCAGCATTACAAGCGATGCTGAGTTGTTGGAACATGTTGACAACATCATCGACAGAAATGGGGATGGGTTGTTTCTCGGAGGTAAGCTGCACCATGTGGCTGGTTCAAATTCAATTGGTGATAGAGTTTGAGCCTGAGTTATTTTCCAATTCTGGTTTGTGTTGACCCTGTCAAGCCGCATTCAGAAACTGTATAGTTGCCCAGAAATCTCCGGTGCCTGCAGGGTGGAACTCTGGGTAAGTCGGTAATGAAAATAGGCTTGCATGTTAATTGTAAGTTACTATATGCATTCATTCTGACTGTACATATGCTCATTACCTGCAAGGATGCCTCCTCTGCAGTGGAGTACAGAGGAGCAGACAAAGTTTCTCTTTTCACAATTAGGGAAATTCACAGAACATCAAAATAACGATACTCTCCATGCTTTCTGGCCGTATATTGAGCAAGAATGGAACTCACGATGGCCTGTAGATACCTCTACCTCAGAGTCAAATAGCCATGATCAGTCCCAGTCAGATCGCAATCCAGTTCAAGATTCAGATGAAATGAACAAAAGCAGTGATGGTGATGTTGCCTTGCTCAAGAAGGTAATGTTTTACTGATATGTATGTATACAAATGTTTCATAATCAATCCTTAGCAAATTCGTGCCTGGTTCAACAACAATAGTGAGACAAGGAAGAAACCACCAGCAAAAGCAAAGAGTGCCTCTCTTCTGGGTTTGGGAACACATGTCAAACAAGCGTCGGAAATCTGGGCCGCAAAGTACTACAAGGAGAAAGTTCACCACAAGGTCAAAGCTGAGTGTGAAGCAAGCGGCATCGCACCCAACAAAGCGCTAAGTGTCATCAAACGTCATATCAAGGAGGCTTTTGAAGCCGAGCCTGAAGACGTTCAGCAGGAGATCTTGGCAGAGTCACAAGCTCTGAAGGACGCCATGAAGCACAAACGGACAAATACTTCAGTTGCAACACCTGAATCATATGCTGAGCCCTTGAACAAGGACCACCATCATCCTCATGGTGGTCCGGCATCTAGCCTCTTCGTGGCTCAAGGGATTAGTACCCCAGAGGGGGGAAGCTAATAGACGCCCTTCCTCTCCGGTGCGGAAGGTTAACGACTCACAAGTCAGTGAGCACGATGCATGCCACAGAGCATCCATACTCACAGTCCGCAATAGCCCAATAAGCACTAGGCTGGGCTGCCTGAATAGCAGGCTCTCAGACCTACCGGTCTCCCCTTGACCAGGTCTCACGTCATACACGAGAACCACCTATACATCATAGTTCGTAGCCTGTGTGTATTCAGCAAATATCTGTCTCCACGAGCGCTTCCCTTACCGGCTTACCAGTGCCGGAACGGCCGAGCCAATCAGTTGCGGCAACAATGCCCAGAGTAGGACATGCCACGTTCTCGCCACGTTCTTGCTGACAGCAATGATGAGCACAATGGGCTAGACCCCGCCCCACTATCGCGCTGCACACCGGGACATCGCTACCCCACACCCCCCACCTCTACAGGCCTCCACCACAGTCACCTCCATGTGGCGCTACGCGTCAAAGAGCACAAAGACAAAGCCAACCGCCTAACAAAGAACAAAGAACAGGACCCTATAAAGGGACCCCTTAGAATCACCTCCATACCCACCTGCTGAGTCTTACCTCTACAATCACTGCCACTCTCTCACACTGGCCGACGCACGAGCAGCAAAAAAGTCCAAGGTAGCTGGACCTAATACAGAGGTAATCCAACTCCTCTCCAAAGCCTGGCCTGTACTGACACTTGCAGAATCCACGCAAAGAAATTGTTGCCAGCACCACCCACAACATCAACGAGCCCTTGAAAGACAACCCCACTGAGTCAGATCTGCACAGGGAGCTGCCAGCAGCCATGACAACTGACACATTTGTCTTTCCGGACCCCTTCTTGGGCAAGCCCACAGATAGCAAAGCAAACCCCTCCATTCAGTTCTCACAAAAGGGCAAGCAACCTCACATTCCCACAGTCAACTCTACCACCTTCACACAGACCACTGTCCCCCGTATCGTTATCTCTCACAAACGTATGATGGCCAACTTAGATCTAGGACTTGTGGAAATGGTCGAGAAAGATCCTAACTCCTATCTGGCGGTGATTCCTTCCAGCGCGGGTTCAAAACTATACTGAGACAAACCCATGCTATCCGCCCACATCACTCTATTCCTAGAAGCTCTGGCAATCGGTGCTAATGCGATTGAGGTGGCGAAGCCGGTGTGGAGGAACAAGCCCAGTGGTAAGAAAGACTTCGAGAGTTCCTTATCTGGAAACAGACCTTTGCGGTCAGCCCCGACCTCACGTTCAGTGTGGTACCTTTCCATCTTGAACTCCGATCCTGGGTCATCACCAATATTTCCAGAGGTGCTGTCAAGCCAGGGGACGAACCGAGGAAGCTGGCCCTTGGGCTCCTCAAGAAAGCCCTCTGGGACAATCAGAAGTTTAGGGTGATCGCAAACAAGATTTTGGCCAACAGCGGAGTTTCTGGATCTGCTCGCGAGCGCGCTTTCAAAGCCACAACATCCTTTGACCTCACATACATAGAATCACACGACGTCAACGGCAAACTCGGTCCGATCTGGCAACTGACTGCCAAACCCCTCACCATCAACAACAACCTACACAATGCTTTCAAAATCAAGGTCTGCCGCACCCGAGTCATGGTGGGCCTCCACTACCTGGACATGGATAAGCGCCTGGTCGAATGTGCATGGTGCAAATCTGACTCTCACCCTGCCCATGCGTGCCCATTCCCCAAAGTTGAAGATTGGATGGGCCCCCGACCAGACAATGCTGAATGTTTCCGTAAAAGATTGGATGCCAACCACGGAAGGGGGGGAAAGGATCACTCTGGAGGCCGTGGAAGCCTGAGCATCGGTAGAGGCAGAGGCAGAGGCAGTGGACGTGGCCAGAGCGACACTTATAGCAGAAGTTATTCAAGCAGCCACTATAGGAACTAGACACTAGTACATGGGATTGTCCGATTTATATTCAAACTGCAGCCATCTATCTTCTAACATTTAATATGTGTGAAATCTGAATCTCCTCTATTTTGTATCCCTAGTCTGGGACCAGTGATGGGGCTGGTACAAGTCGAGGTGTGTCCACAAGGATTCTCCCCCCTGTGCACTTCGCAATGCTGGTAACGAGACGGCGTATAAATTCCCCGTGCTGAAGGTCGTCGGTAGGACCAGGCTGAGCTCTTGGCTACTCTCTAACGGTAGATGTGCCCTTCCACATCTATCAGAAGAGAGACCACCAAACCCGGGGGTGGCTTCGCAAGCCACTCTTGGGGACACCCATCGAATTGCTACTACTCAACAAACTGATTTATATTTAGACACTACAAACACTCAGGGTACTCAACGGTTTTTTGGCACGGGGCCTCATGTCTCTGGAAGGAGGGGAGCTTCACCCCCGAGTTACCCCACCGATGATGGAGATCGAAGTTATGGAGACGGGCAGACAGTGAGAGGCCAATGTGAGCCGGAGAATGTCCGGACGTCATCTGGTCTCTCTGACAATGATTGGAGGTCCGCCGTACTAGAGGCAGTCAGCCTTCTAGATAACAGTCTAGACATCCCCCTTGCCAGTTTGGGCAATGGAGGAACGCAGTCCGCATCAGTCCCCTCAAGGGACACTAGGAGCAAACATATCCCTCCTGAGCAGTCAGCTCATCCCCCCGTGTCAGGGGGAAGGCCACAGTCTGTGGAACCAGGGCAAGGAAGCACAAATTTACCCACCTTGGACGATGACTCAGTCACGCCAAACCGCCGTGCACGCCGCACCACTGCATGCAAATACCGGCTAAACACCAAAGCTGCCATCAAAGTTGCTTCAGTGAACATCCGTGGCTACAAAGAAGCTGGTGGTCGCACCTCGAAATGGAACCAGATAAATCAGCTGGTGAGGAACAATGAAATTGGGATCCTGGCTGTCCAGGAAACCCACCTTAACGAAACAAGGCATGCAGACATAGATGCTACACATGAGATCAGAAAAACTGCCCGCGAATGGAGCATCTCACCACATGGAATATCAGACTCTGACCATGACATGGTATCGGTCCAAGTCGCACATGAGGAGGCGCCCATGATTGGTAGAGGAAGGTGGTCAATCCCCCAATTCATTGTTAAAGACAAGGTCATATGCAAGTTTGCCCATGACTCAGGAATAGCAGCCCTGAAGAATATTCAGCATCTGGACAGGATCTGGACTGAGGACAACAACCCACAAACAATCTATCATGCATGGAAAAAGGACCTGGTGGAGAAAGCAAAACAGTGAGAGAAAATTGTTACCCCACGTCATAAAAGACAACTGGATGAAGTCACCCAACACCTGAATAAGGAACTCAGTGTCACCTCCCGCTCAGAGGAAAAACAACAAGAAATAACATCCAATCTGAAGTCCAAGATAAGGTCTCTAGAAAACCAAAACCACCGGAGAATAAGAACACAAACAAGGATACATAACCGGCTGGAAGGGGAAACAATTTGTCGATATTGGACACAGGCTAACAAAGAGGCTAAGCCCTGGGACATGATATATGCGCTCCGAAAGGCGAGAGATGAGAATCTACCCACAAACACATCTCCGCAATATGAAAAACAATCTTCACGCATGGCTGAACTAGCAAGGGATTACCATGACCAGCTTCAACGAGAGCAAACGGTGGTTAGCCCAGAGCTGCGGCAGCAAAAAATCATTGAAGTCCTCGACAATATTAAGACACAAACAACGGCTTCCCAGAAAGAACTCCTAGAGGGACCGATTGACCACGAGGAAGTCTTGAAGGCCCTAAAACAATCAAAGAACAACACTGCAGCTGGGATAGATGGAATGACCTATGAACTGATCAAAGCTCTAAACGACAAATATGTGGAAGACAAAAAAATGAGCAGACCCAGTTTTAATATAGTCCAGCTGCTAACAGAAGTATTTTGAGACATACAAGACAATGGAGGTTCACTGATGGCTGGATGTGCCCACTGTATAAAAAGAACGATCGAACAGAAATTGCAAACTACAGACCAATAACATGCCTTAATGCAGACTACAAGATCTTCACAAAGGTCCTTGCAGCGAGACTAGCAAAGTCTGACCCCTCCCTCATACACAGCAGTCAAGCAGGTTTCATCACAGGTAGACGCATTTCTGACCAGACTAAGCTGATCAGGCTCATGATGCAATATGCTGAGGCCATGGAACAAAACGGTCTCATTGTTGCCCTAGACCAGGAGAAAGCCTACGATAAAATTGATCATGAGTACCTGTGGCTGACACTGAGGAAATTTGAAATACCGGAGGGTTTTATCAAGGTCGTAAAGTCCCTGTACGATCATGCTGAGACACAAGTCATGGTGAACGGCTTCCTCAGTTCTCCTTGGAGGATAACAAGAGGTGTGAGACAAGGAGACCCGCTATCATGTCTCGTATTCAACTTGGCCATTGAACCGCTTGCTGCATCACTCCGTGCCTCAGACCTAAAAGGGTTTGAGATTTCAGGGCACAGCAAGAAGCTAATTGCAACCCTCTTTGCAGATGATACGACAACCTTCCTAGCAGAAGAAGACAGCCTCCCCGCACTACAAATTATCCTAGATAACTGGTGCATTGCCTCAACCGCAAAATTCAACAAAAAGAAGATGGAAATAATACCAATAGGGGGCAAAGAGTTTTGTAAACAGATCTATGCGTCCCGAAAAACACATGACAGAACAAATCCAATACCCATCAACATACACATTGCCACAGATGGTGAAGCAGTACGAATCCTAGGGGCATGGTTTGGAAACGGCTTTGTGGCAGAAGAGCCCTGGAACGCGGTCCTAGAAAAGATTGACCGCTGTCTGGAACATTGGAAGATGAGTCACCCCTCTATGGAAGGCAGACGCCTGATTGTCCAAATGTTGGTTGGAGGGATGACGCAATATCTAACGCAAGTTCAAGGGATGCCTAAAGAGGTGGGGAGAAGACTCACAAAGAAGATCCAAAAGTTCATGTGGGATGATAAACAAGGTCCTGTGAGCGAGCAATTCCTCTATGCCCCGATCGAGGAAGGAGGAAGGGCCCTCCTTGATCTCCAAGCAAGGAATGAAGCCATCGCTGTGATGTGGCTGAAGTCATACCTGAGTCTAGGGCAAGACCGCCCATTGTGGACATTAGGTGCGGACGCCCTCTTTGCACTAAATGTCCCACAGTCTGAGAAGAACGTTGACCCCTCAGTGAGAAAAAATATATTCCTTCAATCATGGAAGTCCTACAATAGAAATAAATCAGGTGCGGGCAACGACCTAACCGAACTCCAGAGAATCACAAAGGAGTATGGAGTCCGCCCAGAAGGCCTACTGTTTGACAAAGGGATTGTTTGGGAACGACCGATATGGTACCACTGCAATGCAAGCCGGAAGATAAGGTATCTCAACCAAGGCCCAAGTGTATGCCTCAGGACTCACCACCAGGTCATGACGGTGGAAGACGCTGAGAGAATGGCCAAACACCTCAATCTCCCAGGCCATAGACTATCAGACGAATGCAAATGCACTCAATGTAACGAGCTGGAGGAAAAGATAATCTGCCTTACCCCCAATAGTTGTGCCACAAGAGCTAAAGCCATACTAGATACACTGCCACCTAAATGGGACCCCCATAGCGCTGAGATGGAGGAGATCCCAGCGTCCAAAAAGGGAGATGATAACGACAATGACGACTGGGTGCGAGTGAGCGGCGACATGACGACGACAGGTGTTCGCCATAGACTATCAGACAAATGCAAATGCACTCAATGTAACGAGCTGGAGGAAAAGATAATCTGCCTTACCCCCAATAGTTGTGCCACAAGAGCTAAAGCCATACTAGATACACTGCCACCTAAATGGGACCCCCATAGCGCTGAGATGGAGGAGATCCCAGCGTCCAAAAAGGGAGATGATAACGACAATGACGACTGGGTGCGAGTGAGCGGCGACATGACGACGACAGGTGTTCTGGCAGACATCTTCCGTATTTTCACGCAGGGGGAGACCTCGGATGCCCTTCCAAAAGTAGCCCTCCCAGAGATGCCAACTGGTGAAGTATACTTGGCTACAGATGGATCGTGCATTAACAATGGTGATGAGGGCGCATGTGCTGGTGCCGGAGTGTACTACGCAGAGGAGGACGAACGGAACATGAGTGTTAAAGTTCCCCCTGGACTCCCACAATCAAACCACACAGGCGAGCTGCTGGCTTTCAAACAGGCAGTTGAATTTGCTGAACCTAACAGATCCCTGAACATAGAGCTGGATTCCAAATATGTCATTAACATGCTGACAATAGACAGGCAGAAAAACGAGGATACCAGCTATATTGGTACCGCCAACGCAGGTCTAGCTCAGCTGGCAATTGCACGTGTACACAAGAGGCAGACCAGAACATGCGTGAAGTGGGTAAAAGGCCACAGCGGGCAGGCAAGGAATGAGGGAGCCGACCGGCTGGCAGATGAAGCTACCAAACAGGATGCAATTGGCCTAGATCTTGTGATAGACCCAACCCTAAGATTCACTGGTGCTAAACTGAACAAAATAAGTCAGTCACTTGCATACAAAGCAATACGTGCAAAGAAGATGAGACTCAAAAAACCGACACGTACAAGAACAACAAACAATCTAGAGCACACCAAAGACTGTGCTGAAGAAATCTTTGATAGACGTCCCACCTCGGCTAAGATCTGGAAGAAAATGAGAAACAAGGATTTCTCAAAACAAGCAAGATACTTCCTATGGATGACAATGCATGACGCATATATGGTTGGAGACCACTGGCTCAGGCCCTCATTCAAACCGGAATTTCAGGAACGGGCCGTGTGCAAACACTGTGGAATGGAAGAAACAATGGAGCACATCCTAACGAAATGCAAAACCCCAGGGCAATCCGAGATCTGGCAGGAAACAAGGACACTTTGGGGAAGAAAACGGCCTAACTCTTGATACGAACCAGTCCTGGGTACAATAATCGGAGCCCCCTTAGCCGAGTTCAAAAACGCAAAGGGTAAAGTACTCACTGGGCAATCGAGACTCTACCGAATTCTAATGGTTGAATCTACACATCTGGTATGGAAACTGAGATGTGAGCAGGTTATCCAAAACCGTCAAACCCCATTCACCAGAGCTGAAGTAAGGGAGAGGTGGAAATGGTGTATTAATGACAGATTAGCCCTGGATCAAGGGACGTCAAACTCGAAATACGGGAATAAGGCAACTCGAAAGAAACTAGTGTTACAAACCTAGTCGGGTGTGCTTGAAACAAGCTTTCTGAAGACTGGACGGAAGTTTCCGGGGTTTTAGTGGGTATAGGCCCAGTCCACGTTGCAGGGGAAGGTGAAGGTATAGGGTAGTAAGGTGTGTTGAGGGTGCAGCGTGGTCGGTTGGGGGTCCCTGAGTCCCACACTCAGTGCGCAAAGCATTTCCTTGGTGGTGATATAGACGGTCATAAACATGGGGTTTCTGATTCCCTGTGACAACAGCGGGCTACACAAAGGCAACTTTGGCGCCGGTCGTGTAGCCATACCAAACGCTACACCAAAAAAAAAAAAATCATATGCTGAGTGAGTCATACCAATACACGTCATTAAAATCACATTAAAATCAGACTTAACATGGTTCAGAGCGATTTCTTACGTGTCAGACACATCATATCAGTTTCTTGATATGCAGCATGAACAGACGGGGTGGACATGGACTCTTCTAGGTGGCGGACCGGACCCCAGTCATGGAGGGAGGCTTCGAACAGTTGTGTACGTTGATTATTTGTAGAGGTTTTATAATGGTCTTACCTTCCTTAGATTTCACGTGGGTAGAAACACTTTAGACCATAATTTTGGTGTTGCACATGTTGATTTCTGCGAGTCTGTCCTTAATCCTTTCGCAGCTTTTGTCAAGACCATGTTTTGTGAGTTTCAATTTGTCATTTGGATTAGTAGGGTTTGCTTACTTTGTTTAGCACCCGAGGTTTGTGCTTTGCGCAGTCTCCAATCACCTGGTCATTCTGACATGGACTCCGTGGATCTCATGACCTTGGACTCTGATGATGTTGACTTTGGTGGTGATACAATGGCCCCTTCCTCGCCCAAATTGTTGCCGCTCAGCCCATCGTCCCAAGCTGATACATCTCTACACATTTCCGACTCACTGGATCCACCATCACCGAGTCTGGCTGATGATGCCGGGCAAACATCATCCCCTGTTGCGCATTCTCCACCTGACATGCCTTCAGACCCCAACGTGCAAAACATATCCATCCCAGAGTCAATGATTGATCCGGTCCTCCGTGGCCCACTTGGGGTGGTCACATCATCTCTTAGCATGCCAGCAGTTGCCATCTTACCGGAATTGCCATTGTCGACGAAGAGTGCGCAGCAATCGAGCTCGAGCTTCAACAATGATGAATCTTCATTATGTAGCCCATCACAAATGACAACTCAGCCATCTGTCAAACCCCTTGCCTTCCCGTTTGGCCCCGTGACACATGTCGACGGCACAACGTTTGTTTTCCCAGAACGTCTCTTTGATGGAGATCATCGTTCCCTGTCACCAACAAACTCTCTGTCGCCAGAGAGAGAATTCTCACCTCCACAGGAGTGGAATGAACTTATTGCTGGACTGGCCAAGAAACCGAGTCCTGCCACACCGCCGATCACCAGCCGAATGCAAAGTCCATGTCAAAAACTCGCCCGAAGAAGTCCAGCACAAAGAAACCTAGCACGCCGGTCCTAGATGTAACATCAGTACACGAGCCACATGTCAGAAGAGCCCCAAGTGGAAAAGAAGTCACACCTCTCACTGTTGACGCTGATGGCAAGCGAACCTTTGACGCAAACGGGAATCCAGTGGTAGATACAGTTGCGGGTAAACGCAAGCAAGGCAAAGAAAACACAAGGTGGGGTCCAAAATGTTCAATATGTTTATTTCCTTTGATTTACCAGTACTACAGTGCCGCAAAGAAGAGAAAGAAGTAGAATACTTGATGTTTTGTCCATGAAGTATGCTTGTTCTGTACTTAGTGTCAATTGTCTTGTTGTCTTGATCTCATAATCTTCTGATTTTGACACTTCGCATATTTTTCAGAATCGGTCTCTGACTTTAAAAAATTCATTCAAGTCCGTACTTACTTAGTGTCAATCTAATATCTGATTGTCTTGATCGCATACTTTTTGAATTGTACTTGAGTCAATTGTCTCATATTTCTTGGATTTTGACACTGCGGATATTTGTGAGAGTTCGAGCCTGTTGGACTTTAGAAATTTGATCTCAAGTCCCGACAATCAGTGGGAGAATGCGTCATTCCAGGTCCCAACGATCATTATTACAACACATCTGGTTCTTTCACATTAGTACTGGATGATGAGTACTAGTATAGGGGTAAATCAACTACGAGCATGTAAGGGTGTTGTGTCACCGTTGTTCCTGGAATATCATAAGACGTGTTTTGAATGGTCACTTACCAACTGATGGCATTCATTGACGCGTCAATGCAGAGTCCTCAAAGAGTATACATACTGAAGAGCCAGTAAGCGGGTCCTGGAATGTCCTGTATGTTTTGCTAACTGTTGTTTTATTCATGGAACAACATTTCCAAGAATAGTCACTATGCAATGTCGATGCGTCTATGAATAGGCCATGTCGATCGATTCCGATCCAGCAAGTTTCAGGTACGAGATTGGATCCATTGCCAGAGATACTTGTCTGGGTTCGGTGGAATGACCGGCTTGTGGGACTTGGCATCGTTGGACCCAGCAGCGTTATCCACGGGCGGCGGCGCGCTTTCTTGATCACCTTTCTCTTATAGTTCCTAAAATAGGCCAACATCCGAACTATAATGGTTTAGATGCTTCACACCATAGTTGAGCATGGCATAGCCCCTTCCTTAATGATTTAACCTTGAGTGCAAACCTGGGTCCAATTTCCTTAGTGCAACCTTTTCTGTTGAACAAAAGCATAGCTAGGGTATTCCTCTGGTAATAAGGTAACAGATGGCACAAGAGTACATAATACAAAATCATATCAAAGAAGAGGAAGTCTCTTGATTTCCCAGAGTTACCACTGCTTGTTGTCCTTGGATTCTGGAAGCAGAGGGAACATAATCTGGAACATATACTGCATGACCGAGACGTGTAATAACACTGTTTAAAACAAGTTCTGGGGGAGCTACGGGAGTTGTTCAAGCATGTCCCTGTTAGCCAGATGAACTTAGCGGAGCATTATGTGAGAAAATAGAACACACCATACAGATATGTTTCGTGAGTTCAATGGAGGTCATTTCAAAGTAGACTGTTGGCCCATTGGGTAGGTAGACCAGTGTGATAGCATCTTGTAGGAAAAGAGGATCGATATAACAAACAAAAGAGAACGCACTTGGCTCCTTCACATTCTCATTAACAACTTTATAGCAGCCCAGCCAGCTATATGTCCCATCTCAAAGCCTTTACCCTTCTTCCTCCAAATGAACTCTGCACGAGGGGCCACACCCACTAACTCATCGCGAACTCATATGTCGATTTGGATGCCTTAGGTGATGTTGTGATCAGGATCTTCAGGGAGCAAATGGATGATTTACAATATTTGCTGCTGCCTCGTCTCATACATCTTGTGATGATGACGGCCTAGCCTGATTGGGGTCTGCCATCAACGTTGAGCGTTGAGGGGTCAAACTCGCGCATGTTGTGGAGAGTTTGCGGAACATTTTCTGCTAGCGTTTCTAAAATCATGTTAGTTAAAGATCTGTGGATCAGTCAGTCTCTACTTGCCTTCTTAGCAGCGGCGTCACACCTTTGTGAGATCAAGAGGAAGACATGGGTGCTTCAAGCACGTGCATGTTGTTGAGAGTTTGCTGAACATTTTCCGCCAGCGTTTATACAATCTGGAAGGTAATTAAAGATCTGTGGATCAGTCAGTCTCTACTCGCCTTCTTAGCAGCGGGGTCACTAGCGTCACTTTTGGCTAAGATTGAGTTGTAAGGTGTAACTGGAATTACTACAGCTATTGGGTCCTTCCCTGCCTCCTTAAGCATTCCATGATCCTCTAGAGTCGTGGTGTATGACTTTGCTAGAATTCTACACAATCTGTGAAGTCTTGGTCACACATCAAAACAGATGAAAGCATACCAAATTTCTTGCTGAATCCCATGAAGGTGTGTTTGGAGGTGCACTTGAATGGCAAGAGAAGGATAACAAGCTCAACCGGAAGAACACGGCCATACTAGGGGTCATTTGTGGATATCTAAGAGAAGTAAGCAAGGAAGCAGATGAGACAGAGGATCAAGTTGACAGTCAAGCATCTGAGCATCGAGGCCTGAGGCCCAGTGAGAAATGGATCTGAGCTGGTAGGGCTACATCCGAAATAAATCTGGATTTATCAGTTTTCTGTCTGATCCCGCAGAGTCCCAAAATTTACCCACTTTTCAGATCGTCTGAGGGTAACATCTGGTGGCATCCGGCAACCTCTGTCAGTAGGCGGGATATAATTTCTGGTCTTATCTGGCATCATCGGAGTTGGTCTGAATGTAGAGAATTTATTTGTCGTCATAATTACAGCTACCAAATCTGAATTTATCTGAATCTATCTGTGGACCAATGAAACTATCTACTCTTGGTTGTATCCTGATATATAAAGTAAGTAAGTCAAATACAACAAAACGACATCAAGGCAGCATACGTTGTGTGAATTCTAGTTGGGCGCATTTGACAAGGCGGCGGCAGCATGGGAGGGATTCTCCAACTCAGTCATCTTGGTTCCCTTCTTTCGTGCTTTGGTTTGATCCTGTGAGAGATGTTGATATCTCTGCGTGGATCACTCGGTAAGTACTGCATACATACAAAGACAGATTGAAACCTACTTCTTTTGTTTTTGCATCACAAGATTTCCACGTGGCGGCAAACTCTCCTTCGGTGGCTTCGGGATGCAACACGAGGTAGTCGATGAGATAAAGGTTTCTGTACCCAATGAGAAGTAAATGAAAATTTGGACGTCAATTATACGTACCGTGCTGTTGTCATGCCTTCCTTGGCCTTGAGTGGTTTTAAATTTAATTTCTTGGTAGTCGGTTCAATCGGATTGGCGGTTTCAGGAATCGAGGTTGGGGGCAGTGGAATAGATATGTTTCTCCTGTAAAACACGTTAAATCAAAGCTTGAACCTAAGAAAATGACTTACAATGGGTTGAGTATCCGACGCAGCGGCTTCGGCTGCTGAAGAGGCAGTGGGTGTGTTGCAGGATCAGATGTATTTGAAGTTGGTATTGATTGCTGTTGTGACCACTGGTGCACTGCAATGGGAAAGACTGCGTTGCTGCTGCTTGTAGTGCAGATGGGGAGGGGACTGGAGCCACTGATGGGGACAAAACTGGTGCAGGGGATGGTGATGATGTGAGAGGAGACAAAGACCAAGCTTGCGGCTCGACTTGCGATGGAGCGAGGACTGGGGCAGTCGACGATGGCACTGGAGCGTTGGTGGATGCTTCTGATGGAAGTGGGTAGTTGATTGAGAATGGTGATTGACTACGCACCTTTGGGCCCATCATCCTCAACTTCAATGATTGGTACACCATGTGGCAGTGATGATGAACGCTTCTTCTTTTTGGGCTTCTGTTCAATTGTGGAGTCATCTCAATCTCCAATACAACGTTTAGATGTGTTGCTACCTGCTTGCAATGAGAGACATCATTAATCACAAGATCAAAAAAAAAAAATACGGACTGTCACTGGGTTCATCATCGTTGTCTTGAGAGTTGTGAACCCAATCTGGATATTTGATAGTCGCATATCTTTCGATCTTCCAGTAATTCTTTGCCAATTGAAACACGGGAAAATTCGTACTGATACTGTAATAATAAAAGTTTTTTGCCTTGTTTGTTTTCTTTTTCCAGGTTACTGGATGTTCTGAGTGTCATTGAAGCTCGTTCCAAGTCAATCGTGAGGTCTCTCCAAACTCCTTCAGCCGTTTCTTTGAAACTACAGCACCATCACTGTCTGTAAGGAAGCCAAACCTATCTGTCTTTTGCCCTAGATTCCTCTCACGTTCAACCCAACTCAACCACTGATCCTCCTCCCAAAATGGAACGGCCAGATGGTCGTCTCAATTCTCCATTTCTGGTAGCGGCTTTTCTGAGAATCGAGTTGATGAACAGGTGTGATATATGCGTGGCTCAGGTGCTGAAACTATTGGGTTTGACTTTGACAAAGAGGCCCAGGTTATGAGAAGGAAAGTCGAAGTCTTGAGGATACCACAGTTAGCCGTTCCCACAGGAACAGCCTGTTCTGGATGGTAGGACCAAAACAAGTCTCTATCACAAATTAGGTGTGTCGTACAACCAGAGTCTAGGAGAGAATTGAATTGAAGAGAAACACCAGTGAGAACAACTGGATCCGCTGAAGAGATGAAGGCAAAATATGGAGGAAGGTTGCCAAACTCATCATGCAGGTTGTCATACGCAGTCAAAACAATATCATTCTCTTCTTTGACAATCGTTGGTAATACTGGTGTAACTTCTTCATCTGGATAGAACGTATCTGTACCCGGAATGGATTCTGTGACAGGCTTGGCAACTGCGACATTTGCTCGAGGACGACTTGAATTATCTATTGAGGATTGTTGGGAGGGAATCAAAGATGCTTGGGACAATGGAGAGGCCATAGCCGAGGCAGATTCGAGTTTCTTCTCATCATTAGATTGATGACAACGGACATTGATATCAATGTCAAGGATCTCATCAGCAAGAAGGAAGAAGTCGAAGGTGCCCAAAGGATTAACCGCCCACGGACTCCAAACACGATCTCAAAGAGCATTGAAAGAGGGAGGGCATACAGAAAAAGCAGTGAGTTGGCTGCAGTGGTGCAGTGACTACAGTTAGCATGCAATAGACTACTGTGAGTGGTTGCGTGCACTGCAGGGAGTGTGCAGTTGGACTACCGTGAATTCATGGCACACGCTAGTCTACGGGACTCACTGCACTCATGGTACCACGGTAGTGCACTCACTGCTTTTTTCTTGTGCCCGAAAGAGGGATGATTTGGGATACCTGTAAGGGCAACCTCTGGAGGCTGTGGCTAAATCACACAACTGGCAGAGGGAGATCCAAAGTCTATTGAGTACTGTACAGATATATACATGCATAACTACACACCTGGCAGAGGGAGATCCAAAGAGAACAAGTCTGGGGATCCCCTATGCCAGAGGCGACGCTTCAGAGGCTCTGGAAGCGTGGGAAGTAACT
>JAGGAX010000169.1:0-15566 GCA_017657335.1 Termitomyces titanicus | reverse complement strand
AGTGCAGGATTGAAGTGTGAACGTTTTTCTGAGATGAGATACTGGAGTAGTCCTTGACCGTATATGAGACGTAGAAAGTTTGAAGTTTCGGTGGCCTTTCCTCGCTGGCACGTGATCGGATAAAGCCGAGATCGTGGGAATAGAAGAAATTGAGTGAACATGGTTGGTCACTGAGGGCGATGACGACCAAAGGGTGATTCCGAAGTCTCCGAAGCCTAGAGTTGCAGCGCCCCGCCGATTCGAGATTTGCTGAGCCCTAAGAAAACCCCGCCGCGATGCTGCGGATAGTGTCTACAGTGTCCCGACCCTCGTCGACGGGTCTACTCGGAACGGTCTCCGCACACGGTGGGTTGGCATTTTTTTGAGTGGGGAGGGTGCTGATGGTGTATAGGTCGGAGGACAATCGCGTCTTCGTCAGCGAGACAGGCTGATATTACGTTGACTGTGAATGGCAAGGAGGTCACCGTGCCCCAGGGTGAGTTGCTCGGAAATTCGTTGTAATGTGCACTCATGCGTTTTAGGCTCTGCGCTGATCCAAGCGTGCGAGGCTGCGGGTGCGACCATTCCAAGGTGCGTTCTTGTCTGTGTGCGTGTTCTTGTGCTAACAATTCTACAGATTTTGCTATCATGACAGGTATAAACGTTGTCCATCCGTCCATTTCTTTATTGACTCTCTTCTAGGCTCGCCATTGCCGGCAACTGCAGGTGCGTCGTCTTTTATCTCTCTCTTCCTCACTGACCCTTCCTAGGATGTGTCTCGTTGAAGTCGAACGCTCGCCCAAACCCGTGGCATCGTGGTACGTCCCTCGCCTTGACTTCTTTTCACCTCCTCACCCTCCCTAGCGCCATGCCAGCCATGCCCGGTTCTAAAGTCTTCACAGACACCCCCCTCGTCAAAGAAGCCCGGTACGCCCGCTTCCTTCCCATACTTTGTCCACTAACACCCCCTTAGTGAAGGCGTAATGGAATTCCTGCTCGCCAACCACCCTCTCGACTGCCCCATCTGCGACCAAGGTGGCGAATGCGATCTACAAGACCAATCCATGCGGTATGGCTCCGACCGCACACGATTCCACGAGATCACAGGCAAACGTGCCGTGGAGAACAAAGACCTCGGCCCGATCGTCAAAACCTCCATGAACCGATGCATCCAATGCACGCGGTGCGTGCGCTTCGCGAACGAGGTTGCAGGCGTCGAGGAGCTGGGCACCACCGGCCGCGGGAACGACATGCAGATCGGTATGTATGTCGAGAAAGTCATGAATTCCGAACTATCAGGCAACATCATCGACCTGTGCCCCGTCGGCGCGCTGACCTCCAAGCCGTACGCGTTCACCGCGCGCCCATGGGAGCTCAAAAACACAGAGTCTGTAGACGTGCTCGACGCCGTGGGCTCCAACATCCGCATCGACTCGCGCGGCGTACAGGTCATGCGTGTCCAGCCGCGCACGAACGACGACGTCAACGAGGAATGGATAAGCGACAAGACGCGGTACGCGTACGATGGTTTACGCACGCAGCGGCTCACCACCCCTCTCATCAAATCGCCTACGGGCGACCGCTTCGTGCCCGCGACGTGGGAAGCCGCGTTCGACGCGATCAGAGCAGGGCTCGTGCGTTCCGGCGCGAGCGGGGACGAGATCCAGGGCATCGCAGGTGCGCTGGCGGACACGGAGTCGCTCGTCGTCCTCCGCGACCTCGTGCACCGCCTCGGGTCGGAGAACCTCACCACCGACGTCCGCGCGCCCGCTGTGTCCACCGACGTCCGTGCGAACTACCTGTTCAACGCAACGATACCCGGTGTCGAGGCCGCGGATGCGATCCTGCTTGTGGGCACGAACCCGCGGCACGAGGCGGCCGTGGTCAACTCGCGCATTCGTAAGGCGTGGTTGAAAAAGGGCGTTGAGGTCGGGTTGGTTGGTGAGAGGGTCGATACGACGTATGCGTATGAGCATCTCGGTGGGGATGTGCAGGCTGTGTTGAATTTTGTTAGTGGGAAGGCGAAAGGAGGGTTCCAGGAGGCGTTTAGGAACGCAAAGAGACCGTTGATTGTTGTGGGGAGCGCTGTGGGCGAGATGGAGGGCGGGAAGGAGGTCTATGAGGCCCTTGCGGGGTACGTGAAGAAGAACAAGGAGCAGTTCGTCACGCCCGAGTGGAACGGGTTCAGCGTCCTGCAGCGGGTTCGTCTCCCTTCCCTTCTGCATCCCCTCTCCTCTCACTAACCCTCTCTTTTTTCCTTTATTCGCAGCACGCCTCCCGCGCCGCAGCATACGACCTCGCCTACCTCTCCTCCCCTCCATCCACAAAACCAACCCCAAAATTCATCTACCTCCTCAACGCGGATGACCTCCCGGCCTCGTCGATCCCGCCCGACGCATTCGTCGTGTACCAGGGGCACCACGGTGACGCGGGCGCCGCACTCGCGGATGTTGTCTTGCCAGGTGCGGCGTACACCGAGAAGGCGGGGACGTGGGTGAACACCGAGGGGCGCGCGCAGGTGGGCAGGGCGGCGGTGCCGCCGCCTGGATCTGCTCGTGAGGATTGGAAGATCATAAGGTGCGTTGTTTTCTCGTTCTTCGGCTTTTTTTTTGAGGGGATGGCTGATGTGATGTGGCATGCAGAGCACTATCCGAAGTCCTTGGTACGCCACTGCCGTACGATGATATTCTTGACGTGCGTGATCGTTTGTGGGAGCTCGCGCCGAGCTTGGTGCGGTATGATCTTACAGAGCGCGTGTCGTCTGATGTTGCGCTTTTGGGACTCGATGCACTCTCTTCCTCCTCTAAAACGAAGACTACACTGGGCACAAAGATTGGGGAAAAGATATTTAAGAAGCCGATTGATAATTTCTATCAGACGGATGTTGTCTCTCGCGCGTATGTGTCTTGTGTTCTCCTGAAAAGTGAGGCTGATTGATGGAGTATGATAGATCGAAAACGATGGCAGAATGTACACGTGCGTTTGTGTTGGGGAAGGAACATGGGTTCGACGTCGCGGGTGAAGGTGCTGCGAAGGAGGCCTCGCAGGCTGCGTATGCGTAGAGTGCCCCCGAGTCACTGACTAACTAACGAATGAATGCAATGATGGGTTAGATTCGGTTGGCATACCAATAAAAGTTTGCTCTTTTTTCTCGTTCTTGGAGTCGATTGTACACAATGATTGAGGATGCTTACTGCCTTGTTAGGGATCGACTTCCAGCAGTCAGTCGTCCCTCATCGTTGTTAGGGATCGACTTCTAACAGTCAGTCGTCCCTCATCGTCGTTATTCTTTCCCTGTCACAGCACACGAATAAGCACCCAGCTCGGGACGAAAGTCTACCTCAAGGCATGGGAACAACCAAAGGCGATTGAAAGCTATATTAGCAAGGGCTAGGTCCAGGGAACAAAGAGGTTGTGTGACTCAAGGCCGTGCTAGCGAGCTTCAGAACACTAAAGATGTTGTTTTGAAGCGCGAGGGCATGTCCTCAGTATGTGGTACTGTCGATCACCCAGACTTGACTGAGTCAACGACGTTGCCCTGTTGTGCATTTTCTCTGCTAATGACCAGACTATCGAACGAATGCTTAAGAAGAATCACGAGAGAAGGGAGACAGAAGGGAGATACTGACAACATTGAGACCAGTCCAGGTATCCCGGAGCCCAATACTAGGCAGGTATTAAAGCACGACTGTTGTCATGGGCAGGGGATGAGAATAGGTACTGTCATGTCACCTTCAGACGGAAGGAGAATGGATCTGTTGTGATGCTCGATATGTAATTCGATAACAATTTTGTCCTTGTATTATTCGGGATATCGGGCAGGCAGTCGCGAAACGCGACGTATTGCCGCCAACTTTTGGCGAGTAAGTAATAGTATCGATGTATAACCCAATGTCATTGGCCAATGGTATCTCCAGAGCTCGAGACGAATGATTTGATTATGTAATCATTTTCTTTTCCTCTGAATTGCCCAGGCTGTCTTTACTTATTACGCTACCAGGCCGGCCCATATCTAGTCACAATGCTGAAACATGCATCGCGCTTTCTCTCAACATTAAGTACACCAATATCCACGTCTACTACGGTGTATCGTGGAACCGCATTTGAGCACCGTTCGCAAAATATTCTTCAAAACCATCTTTCCATGTCATTGCAACACGTAGGAGGCAAATCCGATGGTGGTATCGATCTTCTCGGGTGGTGGTGGCTTCCTCCTCTTGGAGTCTCTGATTTAAACGAACCTCGGCGTCGGTTACGCGTCCTTGCACAGTGTAAAGCTGAAAAGAAAAAAATCGGGCCAAAATTCATCCGCGAGATGGAAGGCGTTCTTCATCGATACCTCTCTTTGTCTAGTTTCTTTCACCCTTCTGATCCCCACAATCAAAATACACATACATCGTCTGTACCCCCAGCCCGTCAATACCCCTCGGTAGCGCTGTTTATATCTGAATCACCATTTACCCGGTCTACGATGCTCCGAGCTCTATCATCACCCGTTCCTTTATTTCTTCTACATATTCCTCCTGAATCATCGTCATCCGACCACACTGTTACAGAAGGCAACTACGACGAATGGGTCGGAAGCGCAGTGTGGAACTCTGCATTGGCTGGTGCTCGGGGGCTTCTTGGCGGAGAAGCTGAGATACGCTGGGAAAGAGATCTTCGGGGATCTGGTCGGCCTAAACTTTGGTGGCGCAATCAGAAGTTGGCAAACTGGACTCCTGAAATGGACAGCATGGAGGTGGAAAACTCTGATCTTCACGGCGAGAATAGATTACTGGAATAACTTTTGATCAGGACTCGACATGATTATTGGATGGCTAAGAATACATCATAACGCTGACGCTAACGACGTCCATGAAACATTCGTTTGCATTACCTAAAGGTCTGCTTATAGAAGCGCAGCGTCTTCGAGATGTTTTCGCATCAATACATCCCTCACTGGTGAATATGACATCTGTTAGGAAGAGGATAACACAAGAATTAATCGAATTTGCCTCTTGTGAGAATCTGTTTTGTTGACTTGAAGTCCTATGAAAAGAAGAAATCGGAATATGTAGTCAATCACTCCGATCACTAGTTGTCGAAACATACGGTCACGGTGGTAAGATGACAATAAAAAGGGCGCGAAATAATTGATTTCTCTTTCAGAATGCCGGCTGCGAAGATACGGCGAACGATATAAAAACAGTCGAATTTCATTAGAGATGAAATCACGAACCGAACTTGTCCCTGAGATCTATTATAACCCGTCAATACACTATATTGACCAAAAGCGCGATAGCATAGTTAATTACATTTGGCAACGCTTTTGGCGTCATTCTCGCGTTCGCGCCGAGATCCATAAGAGACAACATGATCAGAAAATTTGATGCCGGATTCGAGTTTCGTCTTCAAAAGGTCAATTTTATTCATGAAAAGAATGAGGTGTGTATGTTTCAGCAGCTCATTCTTCACAATATAATTCCAGATATTGACTGAATCTTCCTGATGAACAGGCGCAAAATTTAGTTTCGAAATGCTTGCCACGACAGGAGGCATGTATGGAACCCACCAAGCGGTTCATTGAAGGGTCTTCAGAAAGTTTCTGATCGAAAGCACTTGCGACAATCTTAGAAATAAGTGGCAAGGCCACTTAAGATCTCACCTAATGGGAGCTAGGAAAATAATGGCGTCCATGTCATCGAAGTAAGGAACCCATGCAGCTGGTTTGACACCATCAGTAAGATTTACTTTTGAACACTAGAACCCGTACATCTCTGAAAGTTATAAGACTGAAAATGCGATCCCGATGGAACAAATGACACACCAAAGATCTATGCCCGCCGACATCGAAAACACGCCAATCTCTGGCTTGACCTAAAGAAAAGTTACATTTTGGGCGCTTATACCAGATGTCTGAGCCTACCGTGTTCGGACTTGATCTTGAACCGGTATTCGGACACACCTTGAAACTGATTTGTGTGCAGGCCACTTTTTATCGAAGATTACCAACCTAAGGTCTTTAACCGCGCCCGAAGAACATCATCTGGACAGCACCATAACTTGGTTCCATCTTGGACAGCAGAAAACAAGGTATACGTACCATCAGATGGGACGTAATCCAGCGCTGTAACCCTCTCCAAAGAATCCAAAAAGCTGGCGTCGTCAACGAACGTCAGCATCATCACGAAGAGACCGTTCTTACAAGCCTGCGACCTCTTCCATGTTAAGTTTATGTCTCTTGAGAAGGGTCTTGACCGTGGGATCGTTCCAAAGAATCTCCATGTCTTGTGCACACGCATTAAGTAGTACACTAGGCTCGCTGGAGTTGTATGTCTCTTCAGGTTGTTCGCTTGAGCTCGAAGACTTGCTCAATGTCTCTTTCCATGCGCAGGTAGAATTGATGGCGACCTCTCTGAGATGATTCGAGCGATCCATATAAGATAATTCCCGGTTACGCAAAGGGGCCTCGATTTCAGTATATCCTTCTGGTGCCAAACGTTGGATCAGCACCTGTTCGACTTGCAAGAGCGGTGCAAGTCGCATCTTCAACTTGAGGAGATCTGGTTGGACTGGCGCTTGATCTGGTGACGACCGCGATACTGCGTCGCTTCTCTCCTGTGAGATAGCATCGAGAATAACATGTACAGAACGGACAATGTTCAGCTGTATCACAGCCCTCCAAGACGCCCGTTCTTTCTTGAACGCCTGCTCAGAAGGATTTATTAGCTGAAAGATACACAGCACCAATACACACCTCGGGGTCATACAAAAGTTGAAGGTCTACCAACATATCAACCATTCAACGATGTTTGCGAACCGCGACGATCTTACTTTTGATTGTCGTCGATTTCCCTGAGGGTCATATATTGAATAGGCAATTCGACACTCGTAGTCACTATATCTTACCCGACTCGCTTTGGCCTATCCATGCGATCAATTGCAACCGGACACAAAAGAACTTCATTTGACGTACCCAAGAGTAACATTTTCAGAGCCTTAGCTCCCTTCTTCTCTGCGGCCTTTTCTTTCTCTATTTCCTCGTCGATCTCTTCAGAAACACGCTTTGCTTGTGCTTCTGCGATGAGACGCGCTTCACATTCTTCGGGAGTCTCATCGGGCGGGGGCTCCAGTACTTTCGCCAATGGGTCGTCGACGTCAAGGGTTGTAGTGGGTACTGGCATGATGGATCAAAAGTTAAGAAACGAATAACTGGATCAGCATCCTGTAAGTATAAAAAGTATCCCGAGTTTCTGTTGCTGATCAAATGGAGTTTCGGGACTCTCATGCTCATATGACACAACCAGGGAGAAGAAGATCAGGGTTGAGATCTGAGAAACAAGGGTTTTTGCACATGTCAATGCCATTTGTTGAAAGGTCGAGATCTGATCTCATTGCTCCAAAAATGCCATCAGATCTGCAAAGCCCTCAAGGATATTGCCATGGGAAGATCTTCGCCGGTAAGGCTTAACAAACTGAAGGGTATTCAAACTTGAAATACCGACTACATACTAAACGATGGTTGCAGCATCTGGATTCGTCATCTGTTGGTCGCAGAGGCAACTACCCTTGTCGACTGACAGCAATGATTAATGATTAATGATTATCAGCATCGTGGGAAAATGGACCGGCCACCGCTCAATCATATGAACTCTCTTGGCTTACATTGAGAAACGGAACACTTCGCATTCAAGTCCTGTTTTCCAGCTCCATCCGTCGCACTGGTGATTCTACTGCTTCGACTTATGGATCCGCTAATATCTTCGAGAACTGACCGGGACACCGGCTCCTGCTCAGGAGATACTAACTAGTAACTTCGCAGATATCAGGAGCAACAGGGGCCGCGTTATAAATTGGAGTTAAACAGCAATAGACAATCAATTACATATCATGCATCAAGAACTTACGGCAGTGCCAACTAACAAAACGCTTGTCCTGACTAGGAACCCTGGATCCCGAGAACAGTGTATCTTTACTTCCCACTCCCCACGACCACACTGCTCACAAAGCTTCTGATATCAACCGTTCCTGGAAGGCGCTTCCCAGCATACATACACCATGACGTGTTTGAGTGTATACACCAGATACTCATCAGGCTTATTGCTGTTCAAACATTGATCTGATCTTGACCTACTTTCCCCAAAATCTACTAAAGTGGTACCGCAATCTTTGCCTACGGTTTAGAGGGTAATTTCAATACCTGAGCGATGTATTTTTGTCGTGTTTCAGACATTGTAGAGCCAACATGTCAGTGACAAGATTAATATCTGATTGCGCCACGAGCGCGTGAATCAATTGTTGAATCATCGCACTTTCTTCACCAAGAACAAGTCTATTTGCGTGTTGTTTCTCATGTCGCAGTCGAATTCTATGTATGTCCAAATACAAAGAAAGTAACAAAAAATATGACATGCCGAAGGCATGCGCGCGGACAGGATGTGTCACCGACGCACAAACTCTAAGGGGCTATAGTACATAGCGTCATCTCATTCCCCAAGGATCTCAAACCAGTCACTTCTGATATCTCTATTGACCTCGTTTACTGCGAAACCCAAATGTCCCAAGAATATATGACATGCCAAATCAAGGTCAGGAAACGTCAACTTTCTCGGCGCAACTTGCCGAACTCGATGGAAGGCTCGAGGGAAATGATACTTATCGTAAGTAACATGAATTATGATTCAAAATTCAGGATGATGTACACTGCTAGCCATGAGAGGATGATCTTGAACTTCCATAATCACGGAAAGACTATGAAATCCCCTCCTAGTGTATCACGCATTGATAAGAGCTCTTTGACACCGAAACATCAAATGGAGCTCGTTACCTCGCTAACAAAAGAATCGGAGAGTTGTCCTAGGCCCAGGGGTGTGACCAGCGTATCGATATGAGTAAGTGTGATTTTAGCTCATCACTGCGCCAATAAGGACGGAGACGCAGGACGTCCGGGTTGCAACCAGACCAAAATTCTCGAGTCGGCCACTAGTCCGAGCCATCTGTTCCACCGGGCTCCAAGATTATGAAAAATCGCGAGACATGTAAATGTCGTTGTTGTATTGGACACTATTGAAACGTAACTAAGTGAAATAGGAAGGATCTGAAATGTAAAGGTCGAACCTAAAGTTTTCCAATGCACTACTCGTAAGACTGTACTTAGACTGACAAGTGCACTTGTCAATGTTCGTCAGCGCGGGTGAGAAGAAATTTTCAACCTTTTTCCTCTTGACATCGTTATGCAGATAATCACCAGAGGACAAGACAGACAGTCGGAAGTCGAAACAGATAGCGTTCGGCTTATACAAGAACTCAAATAACGGTAGAATATGAGCCCAGTAATACTTATCATTGCTGTAAGAATGTGTGTGAATGTGAATCGTGAATGCCCGGTGACATCGGGGTATCTCTCCCGCCATGTACGGAGGCATGCCAATGTCAGACATTTTTTCCCGTGCCTCCCGCTTGGGGACGGCTGGAATACGGAGAGCCATGAAAACATAATATGAAGCTGCGACGGGAAATGCTTTCGCTAAATTATAGATAGAGCGACATCATAACCGCTACTCTGTAGCCCGGAGTCGACAGTCCAGTGAGTTCGGAGTATCGCCAATGTTCCGCACATAGCCAAATAAGAGAGATTGCACAAACCGGCGGAACATTGGATAATCAGGAGGGGTCGCATGAGGTTTCGGACTACAATTAATCAGTGATCAGACAAAAGGTATGTCCTCTCATAACGCCTGTCATTAATCGTAAAAGACTATGGAGACTATGAAGACCGTGAATGACGGAAACCATGCTTTGCACGTTGAAGGTGACACGGTGACCTGCCGAGAAGGCAAGGACGATCGAAGTCTATCTGAATGAGAGATCCACTGGATCTCGCCAGATGAACAGACAGCTCGGCCACGCGAAAGCCGAGAACCTAGGCAGTTTACGGTTCACAAAAGTTAGCGTTGATTTGGGAAAATCTGTGCAGGGCACAGGTTGAAGATCACAGTTGACAGCATCATTTGCAAGTGGATCTGATGGTAAGCAAGATCAAACAAATCGCAATTTCCGACAAGGACGAAACATCGATGTCTTCGGCATGGCCGAGCGTACAAAAAGGAAGCGAGCGTTTCTCTTATGCCTTCATCGGCGCTCACTCTCAGCCACTCTGCTCCTTTTATCTCATTTTCTTAACGATCCTGGCGACTCGAAATGGCTCTTCACTCCTGCACGTGGCATGATCTTCCCAACGAAATGAAACTTGTCGTCGTGGACAATCTAGACTCATCCTCTGTTGCAACCTTGTCCAAAGTGGATTTGAAAACATATGGAATATGCGTTCCCTCGATTTTCAAAGTACGTGCCATACAACCATGGGAAGTCATTGCCACTTCATGAACGTTTGTAATTTTTAGAGCGTCAGACTTGACAGTTTAGATCGACTCCAGTGCTTCCTCGACAATGTTCCACGCACCTATTGCCATCATATCCAAGAGCTCGACCTATGCACTCGCTTAGGCGACTCCAACAATCAACAATATCCTCAGGCTACATCAGATGCTGTTCTCTCTATTCTCATCGCTTCATCCCGCCTTAAGAAGCTCGCGTTACGAATGGCTGGTTCATTGGACAAGAGCATTATTACACCCTTTGCATATCTGCAAGAGTTAAAATATTTAAAGATCATGAATTGCAGCGAAGAGGATCATTCTCCTTTGTATGTCCAGACGGATTTTTGCTGCTTTTCACACGACTGATGCCTATTTCAGGAGCGAAAGGCTTGTTGTCTCAATCGCTGCTACTTCACCTAACCTTGAACGACTCTCACTCGATAGAGTCACTCGTTCAAGATTGCATGCCCCGGAGCTTGAGGGAGTTTACCCTTACGTTCCTCTAGTGATAGGGGATGACGACATTCCCGATCACCCTGTGCTCGGTCCGGAACTCTCGCTACCCTCTTTGCTGCGCATCCCTACTCTCAAACAACTCACCATCCGTGACACCCATCTCGGAGACAGTCGGTGGACGACTGTTCCGGTCGCCTGTCGGTTAGAAGTTCTCGACCTCGGTAGCTGCTACCATGAAACCGAGGAATTCAACGGCCTATGTACGGAACGTATTATTGCAGCCGTTGGTCCGACGGTCGATGAGTTTTCGCTCACTACGTCAGTCTCAGACGCGGTGTTTGCCACGCCGGGTGTCACGCCTCTTCCACGCCTGCGCAAATTGCACATCTCCCCGTTCTTCCCTGTGGACAGCGTCGTTGACACCATGTCCAATCTTGCGGGTTCTCCTATTGAGAGTCTGTCAATGCAATGCTACGAAGATGACGTTGTCGACGTCTGCGAAGCGCTCGAAGATTTCCTTAGCCTGCGTGTTGAGCGTGGTCCCGAATTTTACGACAAGCTGACACGGATTGACGTTTCTGTGACAACAAATGACCATTCCATGTCTGACGCCGAAGCAGTGGAAGAACGTTTGGAGGCGACCCAACGTCTACAAGATTTCTGCCGAGATCTCCAGCTGTCCAGCGTTGTTGACAAGGCTTCTCCTGAATCACGTCCCTTCGTTCATGGATCTTCTTCCTTCGGTCTATCTCGCAGCAGCAGCAACAATTGTTCTGGTGAAAAAACCTCCGTACTTGCACCTAGGCGCGCAAATACGCTCTGATTCGTCACTACTATACCTTCTTTCTCTTGGGGACATTGGTGCATCATATTGCATTTGGACATATCCTACACATAAATTATCTTGTCAACTTGCATCCTCTGTACAGTGTATTTTTGTAACACCACTTTGTACATTAATCTTGAATCCTAGCTTCTTTGACCTTTCAGACTTATTACTCATAGAAGACCAAAAGTACTGTCCGTCTTCATCGATTTCAATCAGATGTTCAACGTAGCAACGTTCAGCCATACTTAGATCTAGAGCGCATAGCTTTACACAAGGGCGTCCGGATGTTTCTTTGTATTCTCCGGGTCGCCCTCTGGCATAAGAAGTTGATGTATATCATATGGTCTCAACTACTATAGAATTCCGGACACGTCGGTAACTCAGAAAAATTTACTGCACTCGTGGAGATGTCGAAACGAAACAAGGGACTATCCACAATGGTGCCAACCAACTCGGTGACTTAATACTTGATGATGATCTCCATCACGATGAAAAACCCATGGATGATGCCCTCCGCCTAACCAGGCCCCAGGAAGCACAAAGTCTAAGGACACTCGGGCAAATAAAATGGACGCCGGCAACCCCGAGGACGCCACAAACTAGCCAAAAGCAGCTTGAAAACCGATTATATGAAACGTTACGAAGAGGGTAACAAAGGTTAGATTGTACAGTGCCACGCGTAAATTAGTGGCTTAATACCTATGTACCTAACACAGAAAAAGAAATCAACAAGTATCTCAAGCTATACAAAGAACCGGGAAACGTTGATTGGACATTCGCGGCACCACATGGGACAGCGATGGGGCAGTTGTGGAAGAGATTACGAATGGCAGTCCGCAAAAAAATCAACGTTGCCCTTCACGACACCCATGGTGTTGAATAGAACCCCATGGGGTATTATCGGTCGCTAAGTTGCCAGAACAAGGAACGAATCATGGCCACAGTGCGCGACCGAGTACGGGCCAGCTGTGATACTGGTATTCAGGACGTACCGCCAACGTCTTCGATGAGACTTGCTCGCTGCTCACTACTTACACGTCTCCACACCTGCACACCGAAATGCCTTGACACGGCTGCTGGTATCCATACCATCCTCTGATAGTCGAAAGACTGAAGGTAGCACGGACGCCGGCTGTTCGCACGCGGACCGCGCCAGCAATCCTATCCTATGTATGCTATCCAAGAGCATTTGACTTATGTAGTTAGTGCTAAAATTCACCCCACGTTTGAGGACTTGGGTCGAGGATGTAAATTCCATTCGGAGCATTAGCACCACATTCTCGACTTCCAACCGGATTTGTTCTTGTTTCAATGTTTGCCGAGGCTCGTATGTTGTTCCCTGGCTGTCAAATCGAGTCTCATATTACGTCTTTCACCTTCTCGACATTGTTGCTCTGGTTGGAAATTATTCTGACGTGACCAATCCGAAAGTATCGTCAACATGGAAGCCTTGTCTCAGTTTGAGAAGATTCATGAAGAGCCAAACCCAAAATGTAGAAGTAAAGTATTATCTCATAATTGTATTGGTTCTCCCTCTTTGCTAATGGTAAGTCAGTTCGAAAGTTCTCTTCCTCCTCAGTGGAACAGGCGTTCTTCGCCGGGTACGCTGAATGCCATTGGAATATCTTCAGAAGAGGAGGTCTTAAACGCCCATCCCTTTGTCCCTCACCGATGGCCCAATTACCGTGTCATCAAAACATCACCTTCGAATTCACAGCTTAAGGGGAACAGGTCTTCACAACAATCTTAAACTTACCCTCAAGGTGTCCATGGGTAACCAATCCCCGAGTCATACATAGTTCCATTTCCTCAAGAAGAGGTGGAATCAGCAGTTTGTCCAATCTTATGGATGTTTTGTTGATATAAAGGTTGCCTCAAGTCAGCTATGCAAGTTTGGGTTACATAGACAAGAATCTTACCATGCCAAAAGCGGTCAACGCAAATAGATAGCTTCGACGATCTGTTCAAAAGAAGCTATACCACTCGAGATATTACCAATTTCGGAAGGTGTTTTTGGATACGGCAGTTCTTCGGTTCATAATCCCGCTGTAAAACAATCAAGCATTTGCCTGTTGATTCAGCATAAGGTCATTGGTTTTCCTCACGCAATGGTCCATGGATTGGGGACTGGGGCAACAAACTGATGAAAAGGCTCTGTCAATCGAAACATTCAATATTCGTGATTTACCTGATATTTGGTTTCAACGATATGAACTCCTTTCTGAGGTGGGAATGTCAGTACGAAAAATAGCAAAGGAAGGTAGCGTGACAGAAGACACCTTCATTGTAGGTCTTGGCTTGGAGGTGAAGTAAGGGGAAATGGTACATATATAGCAGTTCAAGACAGTACCTCATACAGAAAACGATATTCCATGCGCAGCCTTGTGTATGTGGACGCTGAACGCCAGCACAGTGGTCAGAGGAACGGTGTACGGCATCCGCAGATCTATTCCATAAGATGTTCGCAGGACGAGAAAATTAGTTCTGAATAAGACAATTAGTTATGCAGTGTAAGCATCGGATGGATGTCACAGTATCTGGCTGTTCATCGAAAGCCGACAAAGGGTTGGCATCGAGACAGAGATATATCTCGAAGAAAGGGTTAAAAATATCTTTGAAGATTGGGCGCCGAATTAAACGAGGCAACATAGCTCACTACTATGTATATGTCACGGTAAGTACTGATCAACCTGAGGCCTGATCAACGCTGGTTTCACATGACGCGGCTCGAACGGATCATATTTTTCATTCTCCGCAACCTGAAGGCCTGACGTGTGACCGGTCTGGCCACGTTTTCACCGACGCCCAACAACTTGCTAAGGACTCTTCGCTCAGGTTGCTCAAATAAACTCAGCATTGAGTATCATGATACTATAAGCATGTCAGAATATCCACGACCTCAACAGCTTACCAATGGCAACGTTTTTATCGGTATGTCTTCAGCTCTATAGCTCTTAGGAAGATGAACACTTTCACACACTTCTGGAGAGATGCGTCTCGTTGAAACCCCAGACCTTGTTTCCTTTGGTATACTTTTTTCGTTGTACGAAAGGAACCACCGAGACGGGTCAAGAACGGAAATCTGATTTTTTTTCTTGCACTCTTGCTCACTCTCTCATGGTCAATAATTGTTCACTCACATGTTTTCGGGTTTTTTTTTTAGAAACACCAATTCCCATTGTATTCAGAAGCGTGGTTCTAGTGTTATGCACCCACAATTGACAGTATTGATTCGGGGAAAGACTTGAAGCGAATTCTGTTACGTCAAAGGATCCTAGGACAGCGCACAAGGTATGTCAACGCTCAACATCGGTCAAGATCAAATATCCAGTCAAACTCTCAAAACAAATCTACATTGCTACTATCAACGATTTCGCTGAACAGACTTGAACAGACAGACAAGTCCCGAGGAACATGGAGAGAAAGTTTCACTACATAGTATGCACATTCAATGATGTGAAATCGACTATTGGTTGACCATATACCATTCATTGGTCTTAAGGGCTACCTATCGTCTGAGGTGTTGCAAAATTGACCTTTCGCACAATCTTGTTGCACTGACCCCTGCAGCTGGGAAATCAATTACATACAAACGCATTGCCATCGCGTTCATTCAGTGTAACAATTTACCCATGCAAACGCTTCAAGAAGATTTAGATCTTCCTCTTCGATTGAGTTCATCCATCTCTCGGCCTTCGCGTTACGTATAATCTATGAGACATGGAGGTATATGTTTCTACATTTGTGTTCCAGGGTCACTGGGGTGGGTTGTGGTGAGGACTGATACATCCTCATCAATCCAAGGCATGTACTGTGTCGTTTTACACCTTTGATGACGAGAGCTCGGACGCCTTCGATTTAGCACTCGATTTCTTCTAGAAATGTCAAACCTCCCGTGTATTATAAAGGGAGAGAGACAATCAAGCACAAATCAAGCATAC
>JAGGAX010000166.1:0-15870 GCA_017657335.1 Termitomyces titanicus | reverse complement strand
TACCGGAGACTAGCTATTTAGGTTCTTTGAGACAGATATGGATTTATAGTATGTTACTTCTAGACGAGGAGATGAGTACGAGATGAGATTTAGTCTCTAAGTATAGTTTTGATGATTAGATGGTCAATTTATTATCTGATACAAATCGATGCATATGCGATGCTATTTGATGAATCGGAATTTAGTAAATCATTCTGGGATAGCACTTGATGAATTTGTGGTTGGCATTGACACGGTAGCATTCTACTCAGCCATCTACAGAAACTGTTTTACATCTACGAAATTGTTCACTACCCTCCACTGCCCCACTGATCTCCTCCCACTGTTTTTTCTGAATCCCTAATGGTGACAAGATTTTCTCATCAAGCGGCTTTGCAATAGAAATCAAACCCCCCACCATCATGATAAGCAAAGGGAAGTCTCCGAGGATCTCATCATTCATCACGCATTTATTGGTGAGTACAAATGGAACGTCTGTGTGGAGAATGAACCGTACCAAATGACAGCACATTGCGAAAATTCCCAGGATACGAGGAACATCAATGGATCCTACCGAAACACAGGTAACCCTACCGGGATCGAGGAATGGCTGGAAATTATAACTTTCATCAAGATCAACAAATTTGTGACTCTGTGGCGCGCATGAAGAGGGGTCGGGCTGTTTGCTACACGATTGTCTGCAAGGAAACGCCACCACGTTTGATTTCGAGCGCGACGATAATCATCCATTGGGCTTTCAAACGAATGTTTGTGGCCATTGGCATTTGCTTCGATTGCCGCAAAAGTAAACTCAGAGGAACAGTCCGAGTTACGCACCAGAACCGCGAAGGCGAGTGATGAACGGAAGAACGGGCTTCCTGGTGCCAGTACCACGGTACATCTTGGCCTTCCCAACGGGTGACTGTTACGCAAAAGACTAGAGATGAAATATTGGATGACGAGGAGAAAGTACCAAATTGAGTGTGAGGGAACGGTCGAGGGTAACGCTCACCTAACGAATATGCCGCTGACAACCAACGTCAAAGGAACATGAGCCGAAACGACCACATACCTGAACTCAAATGAAGTGAATATGTGTGGCTGACGAATGATCAAGTTGAGTTTCCTGAAAGGATCGCACACCTCTGAATCATCTGCGTCCACATTTTCTCCGTCTGTATTTGGAATATAGACTGCAGTGCATAGCGCGTTGGCTCCTGGGTGTCCTTCGGGTCAGGCAAACCAGCAGCGGCCCAGTCTGGGTGCTTAGCGCAGAAGTATTCAAGTTCGTTGCGCAGAGGGTTGTTCCAATCAAGGATAATGAACTGGTAAATACGATAAAATGACGCAGACGCGCTATCGTTCCGCTGTGAATGGAAGTCGCCTAAGAGAAACACGCCATTGAGACGGTTGGGAGGCTGGAAAACATCTTCGGTGTACCCTTCGTCTGGATAGAAGGTCGTTGATAGTAGGCGGCAGTGGCTCAGAGAGGAAACTGGTCAGAGGCCACATGGAGAGTTTGGAAGAAGTACTGAATATTGAGCGTTTGAATATGGATGGGCCGGCATGGTTTCTCACCCCATGGTATGATAGAACGATTAAGCCGGCACTGTCAACATTGCTCTCCTTTCGCAGATGCCGACGGCTGGTCTGGATCGGAGTCCCACGGTGGAAGGTCAGCCGTGCGTAGCAAATCAGAAAGTCGACGACGGGTTCGAGTCAAACCCAGGGAAACGGTGGGGATCGTCCGAGCGTCGTTAGTGCAAGGAGCAGGCATTCGAGCGAGGATAGGCGGGAATACAAACCTTACGCGTTTCCGAGTTTACGTGTAAATGAGGACTATTATACAAATACATGGTGCGTGAGTAACGTACGAACGAGGTGATAAACGGAAAGCAGTCAGAAAGCAGTAGTAGGTGGCAGGGAGCACTAGTAAGTAGCGATTAATGAATCAACCGTGGAGGGCAGACCAGGGAATAAGTAAGGTGAGTACTGGATAGGTAGTGTAGCTGTAGCTGTGTCTCTGTAAGAACAAATTACTTTTGTCGATCTGGTCGTGGCAGATTGAGAGGGGGGGCAGAGCGGTGGTAATAATGTAACCGAAGGCGAATCGGAATTGGGTATGGGTGATTCGCGTGTGGCGGGGGTGAAAGGTAAAGGAGGCGGAGAGGGGTCATGCCGAGACTACCACCTCAGAATTCCCTCATAAATCGAGTACATAATTGCGGCGTTCGGCACGACACGCATGAGATGGGCACAAAGGCCGCCATATAATGACCGTGCACCCTCTTCTGCAATGACGAGGCGTAGTGTCTGGACCAGCCCGGTGTACTTTAGGACATCGTTCACACTTGGCTGTCTCAGTCGTGTTCGTAGAACCTTTGGTGACACGTGTGAGCAACAGCATGGCTTAAATGGTAAGTAAGAAAACACGAACCTCATGAGGATATGTTATCAGGGTCGCGAAGAATTTCCCTGCACCCGCGCTCCCCAGCATACCTAACCACTCCGTGGCACCGCCTCGGCCTTCCGTGATCTTTTTCAATCGTTCATACAAGACCCATTGGATAGTTATCTCCGTAACACCCAAATAGCTCGCACTAAGGCCCTTATAGAAGCCTTTTATGCCTTCATTTTTCATGATATGTTTGATGGTTTTCCAGCTCTGGCCTGAGATGTTCTCATGTCGATCGGCCACCAGTTGGAGACGAGTCTTGACAACCCATATAGGATTCGTTGCTGTGCCAGTGGCAATGCCGGTAATTACGGCAGCCGCGAGGTGCACGTACGAGTTCTCTTTGCCGTCGTTAAATTGGTTGGCAATGATATGCTTGCCGTTGCCGTATGTGTAAAAATTGATAGAACGAGCTGGGATAACGGCTACAAGAGTCGGTCCAAGTCCCTTGAATAGAGCTTTAGGTGACTCTTCGCGGTAGATGTCCCTGTGTTGACACAAGTTTAGCTCCACTGTTGAAAAAAAATTGAAGAGGGGTGGAAGACATACCGTAGAATGTACCCTGTCTCGACGAAATTGTATAGCAGGCCACCTTGCCGTGGTACACCAACCACGACGCTCCCTCCGTTTGTCATCATACCGACAGAAACACTCTTTTCTCGAAATAGACTGGACTGCAGACGCGTTTTGACCACGTCGAATGGGCTTGTTATGATCGCGCCACACATGCCTCCCAGCCTTTTTCAAGTACATTAGTATGTGATTCGCCTCAGAATTGACCTTAGACGCGACGTACCCTCCACCTACGAAGTGTTGCCATGATTTGGCAGGAAGAAATGTGGTTCTAGCTGCAGATGAATCAGACATGTCACACCTGTATAGTCTATTAAATTAGGGGAGTAGTAGATTGAGATTGAGAGAGATATGAGGGAAGAAGAAACAGTGCCCTTGAGCCGCGACGGTGGAGGCGGCAAAAAGAAGTGACGTCTCCTCGAATTTTTAGACGGATCACGTGCGACGGCAGTCTCGCTTAGATTCAAGTTGCGATTTCTAATTACTACTAACTCCTGAGGCCTGAGGCCTGAGTACTGGGTCCTCATGTCCTTATAACAGACTATTGACCAGCCAAGGGCTCAGCTACGTACTCGGCCCAGAAGACAAAGGAAGTTTACAGCTATTGAAAAGGGCAGCAAGTATGTTCGTTCTTTCAATTCTACTTCTAGCAACTCACAGATAGAGATACATAAGTATCGCCTTTCTTTGATCGTTCAAGAGAAACTGAAAACTAAATGATTATTAGTGGTGTTTCGAATGGTGGTTTTCACTCCGGAACAAAAGTCAAATCCTCATTACGAGGATGGACCAGGAAATAGACATACGTCCTTCATCTGAAGATAGGAAGCCCTTTATCTCTAAGTAATCCACTTGGTCAGTAACCGTCGGCTTCTTCGACGACATCTACATACGTCCCAACATCCTACCTCCCCCCAGCCCATCGCATTGTACGTTCACCTTCCCATAGTGATCCAAACGAACGCGTGCACTTGTGGCCTACCAGATTCCGAGCTCACCTCAACACATGATATGCTCGATACACCCCTCACAGAGCGGATGTCTATCGACCAAGGCGAAGTTTTACGCGTGCGCGTCGAGGCGGACGATCTTTACGATGATGAATCTGGGCCGCCGAGGATGGCAGAGGGCGTGCAGATTCAGAGGGAGGCGAAAAGAGCGCCATATATCTCACGGAGCCGCTATGTACCATGATTACTAAACTAAAAGATGTATGTAGTACAATTGTTCGCAGGAGCCTGGTTGAGCCTTGGTCGCACAACACCAATCATTCGCAAAGAAGACAAAACCCCTAAAGGGAGGGGCCCGCGTAACATCATGCAATTGAACAAAAATGCAGCTGCATCAGCACGAAAGCGAAGCGAGACTAGACGAAACGATTCACGAAAACAGAGGTTACGAACCATGAGCAAAAAAAGGATCATGATGACAATGGTCCGATCGTCAAATGAATGGACGATGGATGAGGTAGAGGTACAAAAATATCGAAGCTAGCCCGAAGAGCCACCTTAAAAGATATCAACGGGAACAAAAGGACATCTAGCGCCTATACCCAGTTAAAGAGACTATTACAGCCCCATCTGGAATGAGCCTCTCTGCGTCGGTTGTACCTGCTGTGTTACTGTTTGAGCGAGCACGAGTCCCGTGCCCTGCATGAACGCCGGTGAGCTCTTCTCCTCCAGATCTGAGTATAGCACCGTCATATCCTTTCGCTCCTTGCACCAGTTCTCCGGATCCCAGAACGTGTACTGGCCCTGTTCACCGCCCTGCACCTTCTGTGATGGCGTTGTCCCGCTCTCCTTCGTGATCCACAACCGGAGGTCCTTGTGATACCGCCAATTACGATTCCACCTAGCAAAGACGTGGAAATATCAGTTCATGATCATTGAAACAGGAACACGTTTGAAAGATAAATAAAGATACGCACAATTCTTGCGCTGCGATTTCTTGTAGCGCATCCCTCGGACTTGAGTAGAACATGAAGAATAGTGTCTCGTCACTGAACGCCGATGCCTTACTGGGCCCAGGTGGTGGTGCCTGTACGCTCGCATAACACGTAGGTAAGTGAAAATCAGGCTCTACCGTCCGTGCCGCAGACTGATCCGCCCAGGGCGTAATGAACGTCGAGTACAAATCCCTATTCAATTGCGTCCACGTCAAAATTAGATAGAAGAGGATATCGCCCGACGCGTGCACACTGACCCCGTATAACTCATGTCCAGCCCCATCGTGCCCAGATCAGTCCCGATGCCCGACATTCCTTGGTCCAAATCCGAGCCTACATTCTTGAGCATTGCGAGAAGCCCTAGCAGACCCCATCGGTCCGCCGCGCTCACGAGCACCTGCTGTGCGGGTGTCTGCGGGTGCATTTGTGGATGCGATATCGAGCTCGCCTGCAGTGCCGCAGGGTTGGGGTGCGTACTCGGATTAGGATTATTGTTTGGATTTGATGGGGGATTTGAGTCGCCCTGTGCGCCATTCGACGAGTACTGTTGCTGGCCTGATGGGGTCGAAGTCGCGGTCGTATATGACGGTGGTAGTACCCCCGGGGGTGCGGATAAATGTGTTGTTGAAGGCGTTTGGGTTGGGTGGTTGCCGTTCTGCTGCGATTGTGTTGCAGTTTGTGAGGAGAACGCACCGAGGGTCTCTGTGCCTTGTGATTGGGAGCCTGGGTTGGCGTTGGGAGAGTTCCATGCCTGCCCCTGGTTTAATTTAGCGAAGTTGTTCTGCATCGGCGTCACATTAGCGTTCCGTAGGCCAAATGGAGTGTTAAAGTGGAAGTTGACTAAAAAGAAAGTCGCGCGACAATGCCCATCCCTCCGGGAGTTGTGAAGATCGGAGTGTCAAGACGTACCCGCTGCTGTTGTTTCTCTGCCTCTGTCTGCCCTTGTTGAAAACCCGGATGCACGTTTCTTGACTGGCCCAAGTTCAACATGCCAGGTGTTCCAGATTGTATATTGCCCCCTAACGCGCCCAGTAGACTCTGTCGATGTTGCTGTTGTGACGGATCCGAGTGCTGGAAACCGTTCAGACCTGGAGGGTGTGATTGATTCTCTTGGGGTGGATTTTGGCCTTGCCCATTTGTTCCCGGGGTCTGTGATCGTCCTCCGAGCGCCGGAAAGTCGTCCGGTGTAAAGTCTCTTGTCTGATTCGAGCTGCCTCCCATCGACCCTGCACCTGCACCACCCAACGCAGTCCCTGCCTGGCTAGCATAACTCGTCGCAGAACCACTTACAGTGGCACCATTGCTCGCAGTGGATGTATTGTTCGCGGTCGTTGATCCGAGTGCAGGAAAATCGTTCGGGTCGAGGCCGACATCACTGGTCGAAGACACTGATTGCGCGTTCGCAAGATTCGGTGTTTGAGCTAGATGCGGTGGTAGAGAGGTGGAACTTCCGTTAGTCTGTTGCTGATGCGAGGAAGATTGCTGTTGCTGTTGAAGTGTGGTACTGGATTGATGCTGACCGAGACTGCCACCAAAGGGGAAGCTGCTCTGACCGCGCTGCTGAAGAAAACCTGGGGTTGACTGCGAGACCATGCTTTGTACTTGAGACGAGGGTGCTCGATGAGCATTGGGTTGGATGCTCGTTATATAGTTGTTTCCTGGCAGAGCATTGACGCCTCTTGGTGGAATGCCGTACGTAGGGTATGACGGGCGAAATTGACTGGTTATTCCAGGATTCTGAGCGAGACTCGGAGGTCGTTGCTGTGGTTGACCTGGATGAAGAATGCAGTACAGGAAAAGTCAATCTCATAAATAATGCAAAAGAGAATATATGGCACCTGGTCGATTCATAGTTTCAAAAAAAGTCTAAAAAAAGGAAAATAATCAGTTATATAGATTTTTCTTATAGCAGACGCGGGACGACGTACGAGATAGACAGATTTTGCTGAGGATGTCAGAAGTCAAATCGCTCTCGCTCCAAGTGTCTTTGTTACTCTTTGTTTGCATCCGCCCCTTACCTAAGCGTACACCCAAACTGATTCCGGCTTGAGTAGTTTCATGGCCATCAACCACGGCCCACGAGAGACATAGACTTGTGATGTTACAATGCACCGTGTAGCGCCGAGCCTGAGCTGGCCTGTCTTTTCGTTTTTCTAGGCAGCATCAGACCCGCTCATGACTCGGGCCAAACGTCGTCCTCGTTCTTGGGTCACGGTGAGGTTGCTTGAGATATCTTCTGGTTGTCATGACTAGTATTCATGTCCAAAAGAGAAAAACGGTCACCTATCTGTGGTCTTGTCAACATAGATAGAGGTCTTTTCGACGTAGTATCGTCCTACGTTGTTTTTTAATTGCTTTATTTTTACGATTCAGATGTTTTGTCAGCTTTTACTGGCAGTTTGGGTTGCGAATGTTGGGTCTAATAATGATTTAAAAAGTCTGACTGTCCACTCAAAAACGTTACAACTACCTTATGACCAATACTTGTTCAACTTTTCTATTGAAAACATCATGATACGGTCGAGTGGGTGGCGTGTATTATGTACTCGAATTGATTGCCTCGAAGTACTTGCACTACAGTACTGAACTAGATAATAGATTTTACAATTAAATATGACTGTAGTATGTAGGCCTCACAAAGTTGCAGGAGGATTTTCCTCCCAATAAAAGGAACTTCTTGTTTGGATATGCCGAGACATGCACCAGAAACAGAAGATTAGGAAATACCCCAGCCATGGCTATAGTATACGTGAGCGACGCATTCGGAAAGCATAAAGTTATGTACAAGCCCATGGTGTGGGGCAATCGAAAAGTTGATGCTAATATTTGCAAGTCCGCGACAACTACATTTGATGCGGCAATGGGAGTGATCGAACCCATGAGTCTTCTCGGACCGCCATCTCTGCCTCATAATTATGCGCCGTTCAACTATTTAAGAGCCTGCTAGACTGCTCAGCATCCTCCTGTACGCTTCCTCATTGCCTATTTACCTTCTCCTCATTGATGTATTACGATTATGAAGAAATGGCCAATTTCTTACCCGCTCTCGCCCGTGCAGGGCATGTTGCACACCTTCAACGCTGCCTCAATGGTCAGGCTGCCATCGGAATACACAGATACACTCCTCACAATCTTTTTTCAGGGCTCCCCCATTCACAGAACGAAGTTGACGCGTCCAAGTGAGTCTTGGCTTTGAGTAACGTTATCCGTGTCTCATTAATGTCGGCGTTGACTCACAAGGATGGCGGTCGCATTCTACTGCATAGGATCATTAGATCTTCTTGGACTGTTCCACGACAAGACGACTGAGCATGATCGCGAATCATGGAGGGAATGGATCTGGCACCAGCAGACCAGTGGGTTCTGATCGCGTGCCAATCCTGTCTGCGGTTCGACACTGACTGTCCTATGTATTCGCGATTGACTAGGTGGCCGGTACGGCTCTGGATTCAGACCCAGTCCTTTTATGACTACCACACCCGTGTGTCTTTGCCATTCCGATGTTGTCTTCTCTAACACATTCAACTCCAAATCAGGACGAAGACTACACCAACTACGACACCCCCCATATCATCATGACTTACACCGCCCTCCTCTTACTCGCTATATTTCGGGACGACTTTTCGCGCTTGGATCGCAAGGGGCTGCTCGCCTTTCTTCGGGCGTGTCAGCGAGACAATGGAAGGCAAGCACATTTCCATTTCGAACGCGCGCGTGTATGAGAGGTGGTGGTGAGGCGTGTGCGAAACTCAGAGCTTTTTTTGACGTGAAAGAACACCGGACAGTTTCTCTATCGTGCCTGGAAGTAATGAAACGGACCTTCGTTCGCTCTATTGTGCGTTCGCCATCAGCGCTATGCTCGATGATTGGTCCGCTGTTGATCAAGAGCGCGCAATCGAATACATCGCGTCATGCAGGGTGCGCGATCGTTCATTTCGTTTCCTCGTCCCGGCAACTAAAGAATGAATGCTTACCGATTTAGACATATGAGGGAGGATATGGTCAGGCGCCGTTTTGTGAAGCTCAAGGTGCGTTGGATCCTGTCGTATTCATTCGCCGGATCGAACTTTTTCCTTGTCAACATCAGGAGGTACAACGTACATCGCCATTGCTTCCCTGCATCTCGTTCCCGGTCCATCCAAGCCGCCTCTCACGCCCGCAGAGCGCCAGCTGACAATCCATTGGCTTATCAGTAACTATCACCCGTCTGGTGGATTCTGTGGACGTACCGGTAAAGACGCGGACGCATGTTACTGTTTCTGGTGCGGGGCTGCCCTCCAGGTTGGTGTTCCTTCTTTCCCTGTAACTATCTGCTAAACCATGTATGCCCCCTAGATCCTCGGTGCTGGCGATCTGGTCGACACACACAGCCTCGCTAGCTTCCTTGCGGCCTGCCAATTCAAATACGGCGGTATTGCTAAAGCACCTGGGGAACACCCCGGTATGTAACAACCTGAATTGATGTTCTCTGTCTCTGAGACTCTCTTAGATCCATACCACACGTACCTATCCCTCGCAGCGTTATCGATGTACTCGCCCGCGCCTGCCATGGGCAACCACATCCACGCGGCATCGTGGAGATTCGAACCACTAGATCCACTTCTGAACGCCCGTGAAGAGACCGCGCGATGGGCGAAAAAGCACATCCCAGAACCGAGGACTTAGATATCAGGACACCTGATTCCTTCTTCTCATCACATTACGATATTGTGGCCGGCGTTTCAAACCGGACCAGCGTATGTAATCCACGACTCCTGTAGATTGTGAAAGTGGTACGAATGTTATTACGATATCTGACTTCGAAGACCTGCTCATCAGTACCGTTCTGGCCCACCGGTATACGGGTTTCTTCCACATCATCATTTCCATGTACCCTCTGGTTATGGTACGGAAAACAACTGACATTGCTAGACACATTAGACCCGCTGTCAATGTAGCCTCAACAAGCAGTGAGTTTTCAGGTTTGTTTCCCTTATTCCGAACTGATCACAGTGTGAACGATGTCGGCCCGTCAATCATCGGAGAACAGACTATGACGCCAAATTTGTAGTGAAAACACTGCAAGTATGGATCGCCCTTTCTGTCTCTCTTCATTCCAAGCATGTATCGGAGAAGGTCTTCAAGATTGATCAGAAGCTTGATGGCGGCCGAGATCAAAATAGTCTAACCCCAATTGCCTTTCTGAAACGGTTCCACGGAATACTGCTATTGTCTCGCGGCTGCTACATATTTTGCTGCAAGTTGATGGTGAACAGAAAATCCCTTGATGGTTTCAATAAATATTGGTCATTGAGGAGTAGAAGTCCCAGGTCCGTATTGGGGGTCATCAGCAACGACTTGGTAACAATTGCGTAACTAGCTCGCTAGAGGCTACGTTGCCGATATGCCGTTGCTGTTTGCTCTGAACAGTTATTCTCTCAAGCGTTGTGCACATTTCGACTCACAATCCTGAACACTTTCGTGCCAAACCTTGAATTTCACTGTCAATGGAATAATTTCAGAATCATGAAAATTACTGCTCGAATCTCGGGCAGAGCTAACATGTCTCATTTCCCTAGAATTGAATCCTGAGTAGAGTGTAATCATATCAAAACTTCACCACGCTTCTACTTCAGGGACTTTATACGACGCGAATGGCGCGAAAGGCGTTTTGCCCCTTTTCCGCATCATATCCTCACTCGTCCCTAATCTCTAGACACAGAAAGAGCCTTGTTCTTTGTTGCGTCAGAGATAGTAGGGGTATCGGTGTCTCGTGCCGTTTCGGCCTGAGTAACAACAGACACTTTACGTCTGCGTGGTAGGTTCCCAGCGTTGGGTTGCAAATGCCCTTGAGGCTGCCCACCGAGATTAGGGGGTGCAAAATGGATGAAAAGAGTAACTCCCCGACGCTCCCGGAGCGTATACAGTGAGCGAACTGGTATACGCCTACGTGAACGTTTGGCAGGCACAAAGAAACCAGCGCCACTTTGAAACTCGTCAAGATTTATATATGGGTGTTTGCGCACGAGTTCAATGATGGGCTGTGGCATGACGCGCACGCCCCTGACTCTGCGCGGGAGATTCCCTGCGGTGGGCTGGATGGGCCCTTTAAGCTGCCCACCGAGATTAGGGGATGCAGGAGGGATAAAGGGAGTAACGCCACAGCGCTCGCGAAGCGTGTGACAGGGGGTTTGTGTACCTTCGTGCTCGGCAGATGGGGCCGAGGATGATGAGGAAGGTGAGGAAGGATGGTTAATGGCATGATGAGTGAGAATTGTCATGTTTAGTGGATCAAGGTGGTGGTGGTTTGTGGATATGTTTGTTTGGGCTTCTTGGGATCTGATGGCGCAAATGGTGGGTGAATTTATGCATTTTTGGTCGCTGAGGTAATAGGGGCTTCCTCTCCTTTCATGTGATACTGTTTAAAAGGGGCTAGGAGTTGGTACCATCACCAAGGGGAAGGAGTACATACATACTTATGTTATCAGTCCTCGCAAGTCTGTCATATCCAGAATCGATTGGGTCAGAAATCAAGCACCTAGTCATCTGAAACCATCTAGTAGTCGAGATCATGGACATTGCATTGACCTCTCCTGACACGACCGTAGACCTGTGCTATCTGGCAGTGTTATTTCCTCGTAGTATCGGACTCTACTGATTCAAATTTCAAACCTGAGCTAGTCAGTCCAAACTCAATACTCAGTTAACATGACTCGGACAAGCTTTTTACCGATTTTGTTGACTTGTCCTTCTAGTTACGGCACTCCCCTCTTTAATATGGACACTTACCCTTTTGGGTACATATGAATACGCCACATTTGTAATTGATGTAAGGCTAAATGTACTGAGTTAGGTGTTAGAGAAACAGCGTGTGTCACAGTGGCGTGCATTTGAAATACTCGGAAGTTGGGCCGGCTAGCACATTAACCACTATCAATCATAGTACAAGTGATAGTAACTCGTGTTGTAATGAGCAAGTGTCGAGCTTGTCCTCCGTAAACAGAACAAGTTACTGGTCTATGACCAAGGTATGAAATTGACTCAGTGATATGCGTTGACAATGATCACCAATCGAAGTTACTCATGGCCGAATCCCAGCTGTTGTCTTTGACAAGAAAGTAAATATCCTCCTACGATCGGCAGAGGATATTTACCCCTTGAATCCACGAGAACATCTCAATAGACTCGTATCCATAGCCCTCCAATTATATCTGTTTAGATAATGTCATAGTTTTGACATGGTAGCTCTCGCACAGCGAGACCAGAGTGGTCGTGATTGGGAACAATCTTTTAACGGATTCGCAATCTTCACCTGCTCAATTATCCAAATCCTAGTACGCCTACCGTGCTTTATTTCCTGTCTGAGATGCACTCAGACATGGACAGTAAACATAAACTACTGAAATGAGAAAGGTTGTGCTCACCAGGATAATCTGATCATGAGGGATGCTGAGGATGGGGTTTGAATCTATGGGAGCAAAATTTTGCAAGGATAGCAGTTCGAGATGGATAATCCATAGCGAGACCCATGCATCATAGTATCCAGGTGTTCCAAGTTAGACAACGAATGTTAATGAAATCCGAGGAAACGAGAGAGGATGCTTTCTGTCTATATAGAGGCCTCGAGAAACACCTAAATGGGAAAGATCATTGCTACTCTGGAAAATCTTTGCGAATTCGTCCACGATAGTCTCCTGCACGATATTGGCGTTCGTTCAACTGAGAAGAAGCTCGGTTGATAATTCCTAAGGCCAGCAAGAATGATCTTAGATTGTTGGATCAGTCAATAGGACTCGGACTGTTGTGATGACGAGACTATGGATAAGGCAGGACACATGAAAATGTCCTCTGAGGCCTGTTTGGAGTGACCATGACCATTTGTCTTATGTACACGCCGTGTTTCTCTGGGCTTGGCGTCGATGACGGAACTTGATCTCAAGAATGTGACAGCCTGAGAGAAAAAGTTGAATATGTTCCAAAATTTTAGAGATTTAGTGAATAGGACATTACATAGATCTGTAGTTTACGCCTTTTCTCTTGTAATTGACTAGTGGTGTTTGAATTGAGTTTATGAATATTCGTATTCTCCCAAGGTCTGATTTATCACCGTCCGTTTATATTTCGAACTGATAGGATCATGCTCCTGAAGGATCAACGTTTCAACCAGAAGGGTTAGATAAAGGTTAAGAGGGGTAACGGCGTGGACTACCCACAGTTGTCAGCGCCATGTAAGCAGAACCATTCATTCTGTAGCTCCTCTGATTGAAAAGACGCTGCAGGCAGATATCTCACTCAGCAAGGGCAACGTTCGCACGTCACAAAGTCAAGTTTATCATCGGCTTCGTTATTAGCTTCATCTTCCTTCTGTCACTCTCCAACCCAACCACAACCTACCGTCGCCTGATCCGGCCTGCTGCACCCCAGATATATGATGAAACACCATCCCATCCTAAAGTCCCACCTCCCACCTACGAGAGCCTGCGCAAGTGGGAAGACAACCTGCCTCAGCATAACCTCGACCTCCCATTTCCAGAGGGCAGAACTGGGCGTTATGTCAGGTTCTCGAATCAGATCGCTATGCTTGGATGGAACAATGTCCTTAACGAAGTGTAAGTTTATACAGTACAAGTTTACCTGTCGGATTTGACGCCAGCGCTTACAGATTGATGAACGCACATCTTGCGTATGCATCCAAACGGGCATATGTCTTTCAAGACTACGTCTGGAAACCCGAATACTATCCATGGCCAAAGAACCAGCGCTTGGAGGACCCTCCGCGTACTCCACTCGGTGCACTTATCGGTGGTACTGTCGTCGGGCAACCATTCGACGAGGGCGACGAAGCCCCTCGCTCTGTCTCTTCAAAATACTTCGACCAGGTCTGCCCACACTCCCAACGCCGCATCATCGACACAAGCGAAGTCAAACCCGCAGTCGCATGGAGCCAAGGCACCGAGATCTTTGAGCATTGGGCAAAACTTCTTCGTGAGGCTCCAGAGCGCTGTATCGAAATCATGCCGTCCAGCGAGGACAATTTCCCACAGACTTTCGACCTGTGGTTATGGGGTTCTGATCGTGTACTCTCCCTTTGGGACTCATTCACCAAATCTCCAACCTCCCGCCTACTCACGACCTCCCCTATTGTCGGTGCCGCGGTAAAACGTAACGAGTATCTCTTCGTGCCTCGCGGCCCTCGTCCAGCACACCCAGTGAGCGTAGATCCCTATGCCCGCATGCTAGCGATGCACATCAGGCGCGGAGACTTCAAAGGCGCCTGCACAAACCTCGCATACTGGAACTCCACATTCTACAGCTGGAACCTCCTCCCTCAACTCCCCGACCCCTATACCCCTGATCCCAATCTACGTTGGAACAGTACGGAGTACATCGCCGCACACACCAACCGGTGTTTGCCTGGTGCAGACTTGATCATCAAAAAGGCTCGGAATTCTCGTGATGACTATGTTAAGGCGTCGCCTGGCCGACTACGGACGCTGGATATCATGTATCTATTAACGAACGAGAAGGGCGATTGGATTGAGAACCTCAAGAAGGCGTTACGCCAGGACGGGTGGAATACGATTGTCACGAGTCATGATCTTGAGTTGGACAGTGAGGGTGTTGACACAAATATGGCGGTTGATATGGACATTGCCCGTAAAGCTGCGGTGTTCGTTGGCAATGGGGTGAGTGATGTTTCATCATGCTTCTACTTTGAACAATACGACTGATTGATATGTAGTGGTCATCTTTCACCAGCAACATCAACCATCGGCGACTTGTCGATGGCAAGGAGCCCATCAGCATTCGCTTTTGGTGAACATGAGAAGGAAATTATGGATTAACGTTACTCTTCTAGCATTATTTTAAACTGCTGTCAAGGAAAGTTGGAAGGTTATGATTATTCACCCGAGCTATACGTTGGTTTTGTTCTGCCTAACTCAGATCTACCACACGGTTTATAAAATGTTGTTTTACTAGTCGAGGATATATAATCACGTATACCCAATATCCTGTAGTTGTTTTGTGACCATATACACCATTTACAGTCTGATGTACAACATGACATTGGACAGGAGGACAAAAACTATAAAACAGGTTGCACTATGTATCTAACTTGAAGATAGACATTGCCATAGCTAAAAGGAGCGTATTATCAAAGAGCGACGGTGTTTACACAATTGCGGACGTGAATGTTCGCGATACGAGGAGCGGATGGATGATGGATGTAAGAATGACAATATGATACAGGTGGACGGAAGGTCGGGATGGAACGTGATGGATGCAAGACGATGAAAAGTCGTACAAGAAGATAGAGGTATGGGCATCACGCGTAAATATGGGCGTCCTAGGCAAAGACGGCAACGCAAACAACAAAAGGGACATACGTGAAGAACGAGATCACAGCCATGACACGACAACGTAGTCGCCAGGACTTTGCATCTACACCAAAAGCAAACGATGAGTTTTTTCTTCTCAGATGCAAAAAAACTATAACAAAACGCACCATATTCAACCTGAGGGTCATCAAGCATAACAACACCCTTCTCCTGTCCATCGAGCGTACGTGTTTTGGGTATACCCAAGAATGACGCGATCCACCACAGCGGGAACAACACAAAGCCCACAAAGAAAAGCCAAGCGTGTAACGGGCTACCTCCACGCTCTGTCCACCCCTGCCAGCCCTCACTAGGTTCCGCCCTGCCCGCCGGTAAAGAAAGCGACCATGGGGTACGTTGAAGCGGCGCAGGCTTGCGGGGGTCGCGCATGTGAAACGTTGTGGACGGGCTGACTGAGGGCGCGTGTGGAGAGATAAGCGCGGAGATGGGTATGGACACTTGCGAGATACTGTGTCGTGAGGACGCGCGTTGTAGAGGTTGGTACGAGGGTATCACCGGACGCGGCTTAATTCCGCTATTCTTGCTTGACCACGAGCCAG